>JAJJMC010010584.1:8789373-8850623 GCA_023531435.1 Papaver californicum
GCATTTGGTTTCTTCGTTGAAGTTGTGTTGGTGAATTTCATCTGATTGTGCCTTTTTTGGTTTAATCAAATTTTAGAAAAACTAAACAACTCTGAAACCAATTTTTGTGTTGGTGAAAACAGTAAGTTTTATAGAAACCAAACTTGGTTTCATCTGATTTATTCCTACTTTTTACCGTGAAACCAAAGCTTAATGGTGAAACAATACGTTTATGTTGAAACCAAATTTGGTTTCAACTAAATTTTTCCTAGTTTTTTTAATTTGGTGCATTTTGTTTCTTCGTTGAAGTTGTGTTGGTGAAATACAAATTTTATGTTGAAACCAAATTTGGTTTCATCATTTTTAGTTCAACTGCTGCCGAATCTTGCTCCATCTCAAGGCGTAAATGTTTGGTCTGAAGCTACATCCTCGGAATCTGTTGAAATGTTACTGAAATCGGTAGGGCAGGATGAAATGATTATGGAACAAACTACTACTATCATTGAGGGATCAGTATTCGGAGACGGATTGGGCGACTTAACAACTCAAATCAGTAGGCCATGGATTTGGATCTGTTTTATTAAGTTTTTTATTCATCTTTTTATCTTTCTTTTTCTCTTGTTTCTTCACCATTTTTAATGATGTTCAGTGATTTTTGTTTCGATTTTTGGTTAGGTTTAAACTGTTAGAGAATAGAATAGAAAGATCTGAGTTAATAGAAGAAGGAGGATCTGGGAAACTTAGTATATCTACTGATGATGATGAACAACCGTTTGAGAATCAGAAATTCAGTTTTATGATTCTGTTTTTTAATGTACTGGTGGTGATAGAGATGACGATGACGATGACGATCGTAAGGAGGAAGAACAGGTGTTGTAAATGAAGGGTAGTTTAGACAGTTGGGTTCTAATGGGTTTTTTGTGACAAATTTGTTTTATTGGGTTTTACGTTGTTGGATAGTGACACCTTTAAGCTTATAACCCACGACCTGCTTTAAAACCATATTGTAGTTCAACTTTGGTTATAGATCACAAATTTTAAATTTTAAACCATACTGTCGTTCAACTTTAGATCAAGTGAGAAAATCTGTTACTATACTGAATGGTTTCTTCTTAAAATTGTGACTAGTTCACCGTCACAATTTGGCTTTGAGCCATGTTGTCGAGTTCAGGTCTAAATGACATAGTCAGGGACCAATAGAGATTGTGAGTTGGAAATTCTCTTTGGAATTTTTCAAACACAAAAATATGTATCAGTATTTCCCTTTTAAGGAGCAAACAACTTCCCAAACATCTCGCTTCTTTTGGTCTGCTTTCTCTTTTTGTTTCTAACGTAATCTACTAGGATAAACTAGTAATATACGGAAAATATACCATATCAGTTGACATACTCTTTATAATATTCTAAAAATCAGGAAAATATATAACCTCATATAACAACATATATATACAACAAGAAAAATAAAAATAGAGATCGAACAATACAGGAGAGGAAAGGTAATGAAGAAAGATTTGGTTAAAGGCAGAAAATTCCCGCTTCAGTGTTTCAAATTTTTTTAATTCCCTCCAAATTCAGATCTATCCCTTTATATAAAGTGTAAGGTATCTCCTCAATCTCTGTACTATTCTTTTTCTCCATAGTTTCTCAAGTTTCGAGGTTTAATTTTCTACTAGCAAGTAATAATACTTCCGTTTACTCTTCAGTATTTCTTTTGATGATGGTTTTAACAAATTAAAATTTAGTATAAAAAAATCTATTTTATGAAAACCTAATAGTCTATTATAGAGTTTTGGCAGTTCATATACTTGTATATGTGCAGCTTAGAGCATCTGCAATCGTCGATTTATTTTGTCGATTAAAGATTATCTTTATTCGATAATCGGCGAAATGCAGCCACAGTCGTCGATCAAATATAGTTTATAATCGAGGAAAATTACTGTTCCAGATTAAATTTCGTCGTTGATCGACGACGAAAAATTATAGTCGCGCGAAATCATAAGGTCTCGCCTGTAACGAACGATTTTCCAGAATCTCGCTTAAAAATACGGGGGAAGAGTTGGCATTTCGCCAGCTCAAGCGAGATACTAAAGTTTCGCTTCACCAGACGATACCCTAGAGGATCGCCTACACATAAGCGAGGTGCTGACATACCGTCCAAAATTTGAAATCACGGGCGAGATACTAAAGTTGCGCCTGTATGCTAAATTTTAAAACACGGGCGAAATAGTGGGATACCGCTTTGGGAGTGGTCGAGGTTTTGGGATCTCGCCTGTATGTTTTTTTTCCGAGCGGGAGACCACAATCTCGCTTGTACCAGGCAAAGTGTTAATGTCTCGTCCGTTTTTCCAAGCTAGAGAATAGGACCTCGCTTACCACCAAACGACATGCTAGTTTTTCGCCTGATCATCTCCCGCTGTTCTTACCCCGGATCAAAGATCAAATTTTTTGATCTTTGATCGATGGGTTTATTCACCCTATTGTGGATGCCCTTAGAGATGATCTATGTTTCAGCTTGATTTGACTCTTCTTTATTTGTACGAAATTTAAAAACTTTCCATGACATTATGAAATTTTATTTATCTTTACCTAAGAATGTCATTGGATTTTGTTTTTTTTGTTTGCAAGGTCTCTTTCAAGAGGAAAGAATGATGGCTTCCAAGGTATTAAAATTTATATATATTTCTCATCTTTCTAATTATTTTAGATATGCAATAATGATTTTATTTATTATTGTAGAAACAATCTATAATTCTATCAAACAGGGATAAAAAAGGTTTACATAGGGTCAAGTTTATACATTAAACACCACAAAATGGTATATATTTTTTACTACTTACTACTACTAAAAATTGTTTATTTTATTACTTTGTAATCTATAATTTTGTTTACATCTTATGATATAAGCCTCTTTTATTATGGAACAGAAAAACCAATCAGAAGAATCCTCATTTGTTGAGGTTTATAAAAATTTACACAGTTTAAAGATGAAGATAGAATAAAAATTGTAAGTAACATGTTTAAAAAGTTAGTATTACCATGATTTTTATTTAATTATTTTCTCTGATTCCAGTTTAATGTTTTATACAGGACAAGATGATTAAGCTTAAGTTCCTATAACAAAGCGGCATTATACCTTATGGAGATTTTGTTCAAAGGCAAGCAAGTGAAATTTGAAAGATGCAAGCAGACTATGCATTATTTAAACGAGAGATATTTATTAACCAAAAGGATTTAGCAGAACTGATATTGATTCAAATGTTAAACAAAATGGATCTTTCCGAATAGTTCAAGTTTTGTATAAAGTGTTGCCATTTTTTAGTGTCTAAAAAGATTGATTTTCATAAATCGAGTTTCTAGCTAGTTGTTTTATATTTTTTAGATTATCTATAATAACAATGGTTCTCTCTAATATGTAATTATTTGATTTAATAAAATTCAAATCTTTTGTTCTCAAAATCTATTCTGATTTGTAATTTTAAAAAAAATATAAATTGAATGAATTTTTGTTACAAATTTTGCCTGTATAGACAAAGTATTTAGGGACGAAAAAAAAAATTTAAGTAGAAAAAAGTTGTAGAAAAAATTTATTTTTAAGACAAAATTGATTGTCGTTCGTTAAGATATTTAACTATAATATTTATTTATTTTTAGAGGCAAAAAAAGCCGTCATTGATAAAATATTTAGGGATAAATTTTTTTTATCAGAAATACTTATTTTCTAAGACAAAAATGATTTTCATTGATAGAATTATATAGAGAAAAAAACATATAGCTTTTGGAGACAATAACGTTTGTTTTTGAAAATTCGCTTAAACGCAAAATAAATTGCCATTTGATAAAAAAGTTTAGACGCAAAACTAATAATCTTCCGGGTAGTGTCTCCGAAAATTCCTCCAATGGTAAAAAATGTGGTCATTAAAAAATTATATAGAGACAAAAAAGCTAGTCTCTGAAATTTAATTTTTAGAGGTTGTTTATTTTATCACTGATAAACTAAATTAGAGACAAGTATTTTTTGTTTCAAATAGTTATTATTAAGACAAATTAGATCGCCGCTGAAATTGGATTTTTGAGATAAATTTTTTTTCCAGATAGTTATTATTAAAGATAAATTTATTTGACGCTAAAATCGTATTTTTGAGATAATTTTTCTGGTTTCAGATAGTTTTATTAAAGACAAATCAAATTGACGTTAAAATTCTATTTTTTGAGATAAAAAATTGTCACTAACAAAAGAATTTAGGTACGATTTTTTTTGTCATCAAAATACTTTCCAGTGACAAGCTTATTTTGTTGTTGAAAGATACTTTCATTGAAACGATATATTTTTTGGCGTTAATATTCTTTTCTCACGACCATTTTGAATTTCGTCATAATATATTTTCCGAGACGGGGTATTTGGGATCGTGACAAAAAAATTTTATCTCAAAATATATTTTGAGGCAACAAAAGAGGATTTCATGACAATTTTTTTGCCATTAAAGCCCAATTTTCTTGTAGTGTGTCTGTTATTCAAGCTCAACCTTACTTTCAAGGATATTGAAGCCCATAAGGAATTACAAAAGTGGCATAAGATACAACATGACTTTAATAAAAAAAAGTCAAGAGATAACTTACTCAAAGAGATGGATAATAACACCTAAGTACTTCCATACTTTAATTAAAAGTAAAAGAGCTAGAAATAATCCTTAAAAAATGGAACAGGAATTTGGGTTCATTCTAGAGATGAAGTGTTGATCTGTTGACTAATCATTTTAGAGATATAAGTACTTCTATTTATCCAAATATAGAAGAATATTTTTACAATCATCTACCAACTTTAGTCACTGATGAAGACAACAGATTTCTGCTGGCTCCTCCCACAGATGAAGAGACACATCAAACCATCAAAAGTATGGAGAATTGGTCCATATGTTCGTGATATAGTAAGGAAATTCTTTTCTTCCAATCACTTACTTAAGCAGATGAATAAGATTTACATCTCTTTGATTACCAAGAAAAATAAACCATCTACTCCTTCTGAATTTAGAACTATAGGTCTCTGCAACATCTCTTACAATATTATCTCTAAAATCTCGGTTTAGCAGAATGGAACCTCATATGGAAAGAGTTGTTTCTCCTTATCAAGCTGCTTATGTTTCTAGCAGAATGATTAATGATAACACTGTTATTTCACATGAGTTAATTCATTTTATGAAAAGAAAAGAAGGAGAAGGTGGTTGGATTTCTCTCAAACTGATATGTCAAAGGCATTTGATAGACTTGAATGGCCTTTTCTTATTAAGGTTCTCAAGAGTTTTGGTTATTCAGATGATTGGTGTTAGTTAATATACCAATGTATAAGCACCACTACTATGTCAGTTCTTCTTAGTGGCTCACCATGTAATGACTTCACCCCCACCAAGCGGTATTAGACAAGGGTACCTTTGTCCACTTATCTTTTTATTTTAGCTATGGAATGGTTTTCTATAACTCTGACATTTGCTCATCAAAAGAAAAAGATTAAAAGTATCACTGCTGCAAGAAGAGCACCCCTAATTAATCACCTGCTATTTGCATATGATTGTCTTATTTTCACTCAAGCTAATTTAACCAGTGTGAATAATCTTCTTCAAGTTTTGCAGGATTTTAGTTCACAATCTGGTCAAGTCATTAATTTTGACAAGTCATTTATACTCTTCAATAATAATATAGTGCAACACTCTAAGTCATATTACGGGTATCAAGCCTATGGAAAAAAAAGATAAACATCTTGGATCACCTCTTCTTATAGGTAAATTTAAAGTTGCTTAATTTGAGGAAACTCAAACTTCTTTTGAAAGAAGACTAGCTGGTTGGAAAGGTTCAACTTTAAATCAAGCTGGAAGAACTACAATGGTGAAAGCTGTGTTAAACTCTGTGCCTATGTATCAAATGAGTACTTTTAAGATGCCAAAGAAGCTCATCAAAAAACTGGACTCTTTACAGAGAAAATTTTTGTGGGGATATAAAACCAATAGAGGAGCAAATCTCATTGCTTGGAAGAACCTTTTCATTTCTAAAAATCTTAGAGGTCTAGCTTTCAGAGATCTAGAGATGTTAAAACCATGCTTTAATCACTAAACTTGCTTGGAGAATATGCTTTCAGTATGATCAGTTATGGGTTCTAGTACTTAAAGCCAAATACTTCCAAAATGAGGATTTCCTGTATATTAATACAGAAAAAAGTAATACTTCTTGTTTTATCTATTTTTCAACAGAATTATTATATGAAGGTCAACAATGGTAAAGCTACTAGAAATTGGGTCGACATATGGGTTATTGGTATGAATTTCATAGTCACCCCTTTACAACAAGAACACATGCAGTATGTCTTTGTTAGTGAATTGATAGTTCCTAACACTAATAGCTAGAATGTTCCTTTACTTACACCTTATTCAATTCTGAAGTTGTGAAAAAAATAAAAAAAATGCAGCTCTCTAACCAGGAAGAAGATATTATTAGATGGAAGCTAAGAAAAGATGGTGTTTTCTCTGTCAGAAACGCCTATAATAAACTGACAGAAAGAAGGGTTGAAAATCAAGTGGCTACTAGTACAATACAAAGCACAGTCTAGAAAGCTCTTTAGAAAATGAAGCTGCCAACAGAGTAAAACTCTTCACATGGAAGTGTCTTAAAGATATAGTTCCTACCAGGCAAAGATTATCCCAGTACAACAGTTCTATTGAATCTCATTACAGTATATGTAATTCTGGAGAAGAGACCCTTTATCATTTGTTAATTGATTTCAGTCATGCCAAGGCAGTACGGAGGTCTCTTAATGTCAGTATAGACCAAATTGATCATTGTCATACTATCAACTCTTATGGTGGGATGTTGGATTATATGAAAGGAAAAATGTGATGGCATCTTTCAAGATAAATCTATCATTCCATCAAGCGTTGTCTTTAGAATTAACTTCTATCTGCTAAACTTCAATCATTTTGAATATCCTACAACTAGTTCTACATCTATAAATCAGCAACATATTATTTTGATAGATGATAGTATCCAGAATGACCATGAAGTAGTTAGAATATATGTGGATGCTTTATTTGATCTATTAACTAATGATTGTGGCACTGGCATAGTGCTTTATAAAAACATAGGTGAATATGGAGGTGTCAAAGAAACTTATACAGCTGGAGTGATGGATTCAGAAGCGGGAGAATGCATGGAGCCACTAAACTGGGTTAAAGGGAAAAACGTGAGGAAAAAATTCATGTGATAGCAGATGTAGAACTGGTGGTGAAATCTATTAATTTGGATTTTTTATTTGTTAGTTGGGAGAATAGGAAGTTTATTCAGCAAACAAAACTTTTGTTAAGTTGTTTTATCTTTTGGAAAGTTTCTCATGTAAATAGAGATAATAATCACTTAGATGATACCATCTATAAGAGAGTGAGAAGTGAAAAACAGATAATAAAGGAGTATAATAGTTTTACTCCTTGAATTGATGATCTTTTATGTAGGAATGATATGCCAGACACTTAATAGTTTCTCTTCAATATAATTTCCTGTTTATCTAAAAAACAAAAAAGAGTATCCCTCCTTCTTGTTTGCTAAGAGGGAAGAAGAAGACGCTTCCTCGAGAAGGAAGACATCGATACGTTACTTGAGAATGCAACAGTGAGGGGAAGTTCGTTACCTAGGAACGCAGCATCACGAGAAGTTTGGTGCTCGAGTATGCGGCAACAACAGGGGAAATCAGTCCTTGAACACACGTTGTTGGTTGTAGCCGCTTCCTCAAGTTCGTGCTACTGGTTGGGAATAATGGTGAGTGTCGCGACTATTGTTGTTGTGTTTTTTGTAACCCTAGATTTTTCTCACGATGTACCAATAAGGGTTTGTTCTCATAGTCTTGCAAATCATCAATTTGTACAAGATAGGGTTTTGATTCTTGTTTTGTGTTTTTATACAGTATTATAGTTTCTTTTTTAAAAAAAAATAAAAAAAATTAAGCCATTGCAGATGACTGCTAAACACGATGATGAGACTGGTATGACTTCTAGTCATAATAAAGGGGAGATTTATAATACATATTTTTTGTAAGGTACCTCATACTCGTGATAGATTCTTTGAACATATTTTTGAAGAAGTCAGCATACCTCCTGGATTTGTTGGTTGTTTTATCCCTAACTCTGAGAAGTATGCTACTAATCAGACGGTTGCTCTTGAGATCGTTCCAAATTTTTTTTGCACATATGAGATTATATAGCTTTTTTTGTTGATTTTAAGACACACCGAATTCCTATGAAAAAGTGTGTAAGATGGTGTAAAGTAGTGTTGAATGATTCCTCATTGGTTAAAGTCTTGAGAGATGCTCGAATACTTCATGTTGTAAGAATATTTGAAACTTTGAGAATTAGCAAGGGTGTAAAAAGGCTTTTATCTTTCGTTTCCCGTTGGTGTGAATCAACCCATTCTTGTATATGCACGTGGGGTGAGCTAACAATTACTTTGGAAGACGTATGTAGTTTTTTACAGTTCCCAATTGCATCGAAAAACCTGCTGAAGAGAAATGAATCATCACATCTTTGGAGAGGAAGATAGAAGAACTCCAGCAAGGGGTTGGTCGATGTGGTGCATGTTACGTAAGGTGGATTGACTATTGGTGGAATGCTAAGACTAGTGTTTACGGTCTTGCTATTAGTGATCCTTTGAGCATAGCAAGATTTCTGACACTTTAGTAGTCTAGAGATGTGTTTGAAGATTTCCCTGTCGGCAGATTGAAGCTCTCGGTCATTCCCTTGGCTGTAGGACTTGCTGATGGTGAATATCTCCCTCTTGGTAAATTATTTCTTGGTTCTTTGTATTCCCATTTAGACTCACCGGCTTGCGGTATGAAAGCTTCTAATGGGTTTATGAAGATCGATTCTTATGTTCATACTATATTTTTTTCAAGCATGGTTATGGGAACATTTCCCAATATATGCGCCTCTGACAGAGCCTTTGCATCTGAATGGAGATATTGAACATGCAAGGTCCGACGTTTGCATAAGAAGAAGTTTGCCTCTGTAAATGTAATTGATTTGATAGATATCCAGAGTAAGGTGAACCTCAAGCCTAGGGATTATATGAACGAGCATATACTTCCGCCAACTACTTTTGTTGGAGCCGTTTAGATGGTCCTCTAGTCACCAAAGAAAAAAATTAATGTTTTTTCTTCTTGAAAGAATATATTTATGAATAGCTCCATCCCAGGTTACATCCTTGCCCTTCGTTCAGAAGGTTATCCAATACAGGCATACAACATTGATTGTGCGGCTCGTCAGATGGGTTTTGACCAGGAAGTACCTTGTCACCGCGCTGAAGCCTAACCTGTTAATGAATTAAGGGAGAGTTTGGATGTATGCCTTGCACAGGGAAGAAGCATCCCTTTCTTCCGTCCAGGTAGGGAATTTCAAGTGTCATCCATGTACACACGCTTTTGGAATGAAGAAATGAGTCATTTTAGAGAATTCTTCTTAGAACCTTTGTTGATGATGTGTGGTGTTCCTTCCAAAAGGGACAAATCCTACGGTCCCAATTTGCAAAAACCAAACAAAGTCAAGCGGAAGCTCATTATTGATGCATATCAGCAAGTAATGGTCTTGTCTTTAAATTTTTAGTCTTAAAATATGGATATTAGGATTATTAGTTTTATTCTTTTCAGCAGACGCGTGTCGTACGTCCTCGAGTGGATGCTACTTCTGCTTCTACTGATACTCCCCATCCTGTAAGGCAAGGACCACATATGATTCTTCCTTGGATAAAGGCTCGTTCCCGTAGTAATGTAAGCCTTCTACTTGTCACTATTGATTTTTCTGCATTTTTGCAAATTATAATTTGCTTTATTTTCTTGTTGTAGCCTGTGAGTGTAAATGTCTATTGTGACTGTGTCGACACTTCTGAGGATTCGGAAGACACTGCGAGTATGGAGAGTGTGAACGAGTTTGAGGGTGAGGAGCTTGAAGAAGCGTCTTGTATAGAGGAAATTTACGAAGAATTTGAATCTGCTACCGTTGATGACGAAGTAAATAATGGAGATGAAGTAGTGTTGGACTCTTCTATCAACTTGAATTTATCTCAATTAAGTTTCCTTAATATCTTTATGATCATAATAAACCATACGAACTCTTCGGATTTCTCATATAAGCATAACTATGTTTGAATTTGCAAAATATTTATATATTTTCGTCATTAGAAATTTTCAGAAGTATAATGCTTGAGAAAAACGATGTAGAATCTTCATACGACCTCCGTTTTGGATGATTGACCCCTTTATTTTTATTAGAGAACAATTTCCTACGTATTTTAAAGGGAAAAACAGGTGTTGGCTTGTTTGGGGCATCAAAACGACCCAAGAGTAAAATTTAGGAAGTATCCAGGAAAATTCTGACAGTTTTCAGACCTGAAGTCGCTCATCATTTTGGCCAAAACTCTTAGCTCGTTTATCTGATAGATGCGCCATTTTAACATGTTGTATTAGACAACTATACGAAACCTTTGACCTAATACTCATGCTCAGATTCCTTACCATTTGTTTCCAGCTTCAGAGTTTCCAGGAGGCAGTTTAAATTACTTCTAATGCATTTTTTGTATAACATCTTGTAATAGTTCCAACTCGCATAATTCTTCAAATACTTCTTTGTAATGAATGAATATTATATTTATGAGTATGTATAGTGAGTTTTATAGTTCATGCTTAAAGTTTTTATGTTTGAGACGTTCTGACCTAATATGCACATATTCTCTCTACTTTTAGGGGGAGAATGACCAAAATCAGAGAGTTAAACCTACGAGTGAAGGAACAAGGGTTATCGTTGATCCCAATATAAACGACGTATCCTCCTACACTGAGAATCATAGGAGGACTCCTGCTGTCATACTTGTTGAGGATAGTCATTCCACTGATGTCGTCATGCAGAACAACAGTGCAGTAGAGAGTGTGCCAATTGAGTGTCCTAACGTGGGTATTAGTATTGGATTCCACTTCAGTAGGATTCTTCTTAGGTATTCATGTGTTGGGGGATTTTTTGTTCCATCCATCTACATCGAACTGTATACGAAGATATGGAAGAAGTTTGGCTACTTCTCTGTAGATAATTCCAGGAGTTACCGAGCTTTAGAACGGGATGTTTCCAGCTTGCTTTCAATCATACAGGAAATGATCACTCTTCCTCAGAATAAAATCTATGAAGTAGTCTTCAATGTATGGGAGGATGAAGTGAGTGAAGCTGAGAGATCTGGTCTTGATGCCACATTGGTTCGTCGTCATATGGAAGCTATATGGGAGTATCTTGCTGAAGTAGGTGAATTTGCTAATTTGGAGGTGGTGACCAAGACTAGAGGAGAGGTTGAAAGGATTTCCCAGGAACTGAAGCTTGCAACTTAACTTCTTGAAGAATGGAAAAGGGGTACTCTCAAGGGACTGAGCCAGTCTTCAAGGATTTCTTATAGATTTATAATTTTTTTATGAAACACATTTATGGTTTTCTTTTGGATTTTGGGTAGATAAGTTTTTGACAAGTTACTTGTGAAGAGAGAGATTTTATTTTTGAAATGGATAATGATATTTGAATTGATCAGTAAACTTGAAATCCTAAGTACGAATGCATAAATATTGCAATCATTTTGGAGGAATTACAAACATTGTATGAAAATAGAGAAAAAATACTTGAAATATAATAACAAAACATTTAAGTCTTGTAAGCTTTGAGCCACTTGCCATGAATTGCTACACCTTCTGGCTTGTCACTATTTATGAGCTTGTAGTAGCCACCTAATATAGCCTCAACGATTATATAAGGTTATTCTTCAATATCTAGAGAAACCAATGCATGGGGTTGTGCGCTTTTAGTAACTTTAATGAATGTGCCTCCAATTCGAAAAGGCCCAATCTTTAGCATTTCATCTAAAGAGCCTTCTTTTGGCACGGTCAGAAATTGCTGGTGACCTTCCTCCATACGATTAGAGGCGACTTGACTCATGAATATCTTATGAGTTTTCACGCTATCAGGAAAGCTACCCTTAACCACTTTATAAAATATTGAATCGGATCAGCTTCCCATTTACGTCTCCTAGTCATAACAGGATTGTCTCCTAGACAGAGTCCCCAAGTTTTGACAGGACAAAGATGACTGATTGTGAAGAAGTTTGAGAGGTATGACTTACTTGTTCGAGTTTTAAAGTCCAGATTGAGTCCCCGAGCTTTTACGATGATAAGCTCCCTTGTTAAGAACACACGGTCATCCTAAGATCATGTCGTAGTCAGGGTCTTCTTTGATGATGTAAAATTTCGTGTCTGCTCCAACATCTCTATCCTTATCTTCAAGATAACGTATCTGCAAGTCTCTTTGAGCTTCCCTTCAGGATTTTTAATCAGGGTCTGAGGAAGCAGAGTTTCTTACTAAAAGATACATGTGACTCTGAAAGTGCTAATCGTGATAACACTAGTATCTATGCTGGCATCAATTAACGTTCTTTTAAACTGTGTGCTTCCAAAGAGGGCAGTTGTGAGGAGTCATCCAAATTTCTCATTATTCATGTTGACCATGTCCTCCAGGGGAGGCTTGACTCGAGCATGAGTATCTTATGTAAGAGTAGGTACTTTCCAGCTACAACACAACTCAGGGAAGGGGAAATACCTTTGCGTTGTACTTTTGAGAGGTAGAGAAGCTCGCACATACGTTCCATCAGAGATTGCGCTGTTTGGCTAATTGATTCCCAGAGAGGTTGAAGCTTCTGACGGGAAGTGGATTCTTATGAAAACCTTTAACTTATAATTCTAACTCATCTATTTTTTTTTTGAATTTGCTCTTCAGATTATTGCATTCACTGGTTGGGTGATTGACATACCGATGATAATGATATTATTACGAATCTGGCATCTGCTGGGTTGTAGGAAGTTATTGTATGGGTGGTAACTGGATTGTATCGTCTCCTAGTCATAACATGATTTTCTACAGAGTCCCTAGGTTTTGACAGGACAGAGCTGACTGATTGTGAAGAAGTTTGAGAGGTATGCCTTACTTGTTCGAGTTTTAAAGTCCAGATTGAGTGCCCGAGCTTTTACGATGATAAGCTCCCTTGTTAAGAACACATGGTCACCCTAGGATCATGTCGTAGTCATGGTCTTCTTTGATGATATAAATTTTGTGTCTGCTTCAACATATCTATCCTTATCTTCAAGATAACGTATCCGCAAGTTTCTTTGAGCTTCCCTTCAGGATTTTTAATCAGGGTCTGAGGAAGAAGAGTTTCTTACCAAAAGATACCTGCGAATCTGAGAGTGTTAATCGTGATAACACTAGTATCCATGCTGGCATCATTTAGTGTTATTTTAAACTGTGTGCTTCCAAGAAGGGCAGTTGTGAGGAGTCCCCATCCAAATTTCTTATTGTTCATGTTGACCATGTCCTCTAGGGGAGGCTTGACTCGAGCATGAGTATCTTCTGTAAAAAGTATGTGCATTCCAGCTATAACACAACTCAGGGAAGTGAAAATATCTTTGCGTTGTACTTTTAAGAGGTAGAGAAGCTCGCACATACGTTCCATCAGAGATTGCGTTGTTTGGATAATCGATTCCCAGAGAGGTTGAAGCTTCTGACGGGAAGTGGATCTTATGGACACCTTCAGATTCTAATTCTAACTCATCTGATTCCATTTTTTTAAGATGCCACTTGTTGGGTGATTGACATACCGATGATTATGATATTATTTCGGATCTGGCATCTGCTGGGTTGTAGGAAGTTGTTGTATGGTTTGTAACTGGATGGTATCGCCTCCTAGTCATAACATGGTTGTCCTCTAAACAGAGTCCCCAGGTTTTGACAGGATAAAGCTGACTGATTGTGAAGAAGTTCTAGAGGTATGACTTACTTGTTCGAGTTTTAAAGTCCAGATTGAGTCCCCTAGATTTTACGATGATAAGCTCCCTTGTTAAGAACACATGGTCATTCTTTGATGATGTAAAATTTCGTTTCTTCTTCAACGTCTCTATCCTTATCGTCAAGATAACGTATCCGCAGGTCTCTTTGATCTTCCCTTCAGGATTTTTAATCGGGGTCTGAGGAAGAAGAGTTTCTTACCAAAAGATACCTGCGACTCTGAGAGTGTTAATCGTGATAATACTAGTATCCATTCTGGCATCAATTAGTGTTATTTTAAACTGTGTGCTTCCAAGGAGGGCAGTTGTGAGGAGTCCCCATCCAAATTTCTCATTGTGCATGTTGACCATGTCCTCCAGGGGAGGCTTGACTCGAGCATGTGTATCTTCTGTAAAGAATAAGTGTTTTCTAGCTACAACACAACTCAGGGAAGGGAAAATATCTTTGCTTTGTACTTTTGAGAGGTAGAGAAGCTCGCACATACGTTCCATCAGAGATTGCGTTGTCTGGCTTATCGACTCCCTAGAGAGGTTGAAGCTTCTGAAGAGAAGTGGATTCTTACGGACACTTTCAACTTCTAATTCTAACTCATCTGATTCTTTTTTTCAAGATGCTCTTCAGAATATTGCATTCATAGGTTGAGTGATTGACATACCGATGATAATGACATTATGTCGGATCTAGCATCTGCTGGGTTGTAGGAAGTCGTTGTATGAGTGGTAACAAGATGGTATCGTCTCTTATCCAAGATTCGAGTAGTTCGAGCACTTCTTCAATCGGAACCAGAATATCCAGGAACATTGCATTCGGCATCACATCTTGCTTCTACTAACATTGTAGTTGTTGTTGTTGCTATCGTGAAGCTTTGTCCGTGTTTTGAGACGGAGTCAATCTTTGAGCTGGCGTTGGAGTTGATGATGGATTGGAAGGAAAGTGCTTAGTCTGTGACTCTGGTTAAGATGGAGCTTTCCTCTTTGACCCCTCGTTACTGACAAAACCAATTGATGGTTGGGTGATATACTGCTTGTTGACTATTTTTCGGTTTACTTTATATCCCCACGGCCTTCCTCCTTTACAGTCCTTGCTTTCTCCAGTAGGGCACGAGCAGTTGTTCTCGACTTTTTGGCAGCTTCATGTAATTCGGAGAAAGTTTAAAATCGTAAATTTTCTAAGAGAGTACGATAGAAATAAATCATACAATTGATACAGAGTTCCACCAATTGAAACTCTGTCACGTTCAGATCATGATAGTCCAAAGCTTGAATTCCAAATCTTTTCACGTAATCATTGGGGTGCTTGTTATTCATTTGAAACATCCTTCCCAAATCCGACAGAGTGATTTGTTCCGAGACGAAGAAGTATTTCTTATAAAAAGCATTGATTATTTATCCCCAAATAAAAATATTGTTGGGCGCGATGTTGTTGTACCATGTGTAAGCTCTTCCAGTGGAGGATTTTGAAAATTCCTTGAGATGAAATACATGATTATATTCATATTATCCAAGCGATTATATTTTGTTTTCTCTTTTTAATTTTCAGTTTGTTTTTATTTATGATTTCTTAAGTAGTTTTTTGGGTAATCAAATGATTAATTGTTTAGTATTTGTGTTTGGTAGGCACTATTACTAAGAGAAAAGCCATTGACAGTGTTTGGATATTGACAGCAAACAAGGATTTTCTGTTTGGTTTCTGATCTGCTATAAAGTAAACAAACAACTTCTTTTTATATGGAATGTCATGTTATTACCTAAAAATTAAACAAGTTAATATAATTTTATAAGAAAACATGTGTTGTTGATTGACTCTGAGAGATGTTTCATCTACATCAGGTGACATTATAAGGAACTCGAGAGGAGAAAGTTGAAAATATCAAGCATTAAAATTTGATAATGGCTAGTCTTATTGTCCCTGATTCCATCCCATCTGTAGCTAAGATTGTGAGAAACTCTACAAATCTTTCTATGTTAATCATCACTATTAACATAATTCAATATTTCCATATGGTACAATCATCTTAGATCATATTGATTTGTGCTTTATCTTTGTAAGGATCTAAGTTAGATATTAAATGGCTAAAAAGATGATATGCATGTAAATGTTTTTCATTTCGTCTTTCGTCTTTCGTATATTGATATTGTTAGTTGATTAGAGGTCTGAATGATCACTTTGATTGATTTTTTGTTTTTGACTTTTCTTAGTTTTAAAGTTAGCATGTGTTGTTAAAAATTAAGTCAAGTTGTTTAACCATTTGGACCTCACGTTCATTGTGTTTGATAGATTGGGTCATATTGAGCACCGGCTTTGGTAGATTTGACTTTCATGATCCTTATTGGCAATTGGAGCTAAGGTTTATTAGTTAAGTTACTTAAAAAAACTCATGAGTTGGATATGAAGGAAAGGTTATATTGAATAAAAAAATAGAATTTAGATGTAAGTGTTTTGTTATTGTTTGTGAAGTAATTCTACATGCTCAAGAGATAAAAGATACAACTCTATATCTTTCATACTTTGTAACCTTTTGTTTGCGAGAAAACTTCGTGTTCAAGGTATTTACTTATTTGTAGGTGTAACTTAAGCTTGAATTGATTTGTTTGGATTTATATCGTTTCTTTTTTATTCTCTAGTTTATCGTTATGGAGCTTGAGACATCCTTAATTTTTCCCGTGTTTATGAATCATTACGTCCTTTTTGGTTCCATGCAGGATCTCCCTCACTCGCTGGAAAAAGAACTTTTAAGCGACTTCGAGGTTAGTTTCTCCAACTCAGAATAAACTCGAAACTTGTTAACGAAAAAAAACACCGTTTTTTTGTTGTATGCAGGATTCTAGATAATCATTTAAATTGATGCAGATGGAGTAAAGCAAACCACTTCCATTTCTAGCCACAAACTCTGGATAAGTGTCCTGAAGAAGACCCACAACTTGTTTTATGGCAATTCGAAGCTCCTTCCTTGATTATCCAGGTGAGTTTCTAAGATCATTTATTTGAAGCAAAGAGGAGACACTTTTTTTATTATTAAAATCAAGTTTTTGAAAACCCTTTTCTATCAATTGGAACCTCCTTCTCAAAAAAAATTATCGTTGTTCTTCAATACCAAATGTCTTCTAGTAAATCTCATCAGTTTCAAATATACCACACATTTTATAAAAAACTAGGTGTCCATGATAAACTATATTATCCATATAAGCTACTGAATTGACTGGTTGGGGTACACTGGTCATGTCTTTTTATTCCCTAGTTTGTCGTTATGGCGCTTTTGACATCCTTAATGTTTTTTCGTTTACGAATCTTTACATCCTTTCTGGGTCCAGGGATCTTCGTGCATGATCTCTTTCACTTGTTGGAACAAGAACTTTTAAGCATTTTTGAGGTTAGTCTCTCCAACTCGGAATAAACTCGAAACTTGTTAGTACTCGATCCCAAGATGAGATATTTACTTGAAAAATCCCAAAGTCTTAATGTGTTTCTTGAAACAGAGAAATGTGATACTATGGACATTAGATCATGTAGAATGTACGCCTTGGTCCAAAACAGTTAATTACTAAATTATTGGTTACCGTTAATGAATATTTCCTGCTTGGCATAACTTGATTGTCAAGAAAAATTGAGTTTTCATGGATCAAGATTCTGGAGAGTGGATAATATATCATAATATTGTATAGCCTTACGTTTAAATTTAGGATTTGTTTCGTTTTTACTATCTCATACATTGCTTTGATTGCTAGAATTAATTGTACAGTCTGTAGTATTGAAAAATACAACTTTAAAAATAAAAATCATAATACTAAAATAATTTGTTCACGGTGTCCAGATTTTAATTTTTGTTGACGACTTTTAGGTGGACTTGGAGATGTTGCTGGGGATTTACCAAAGGCATTGGCTTGGCGTGGAGATAGAGTAACAGTAATCTTTTCATTAAATGAATAATCCATTACTTTCAAAATAACCGGTCCAAGAAAAACTTGCAGAACATAAAGTACTGAAAAAATCTTATTTGTACTAATTCATAAATAAAGAAAATAAAAAGTATTTTAAAATAATGTTGAAGCACTATTTAGTTTGTTGCAGTGGTTATCCTGGTTTTGGATTGAAGGAAATAAAAATAATGTCTTTTACCTGTTTTATGACCGAGTTGGCATCTATAAGACCAACTGAAAATTACTTTTACTTTGTTTTATTGGCAAATTAGATATCATAAATAAATAATGATCTTCTTATTTTGTTGTGATGCAGGTTGTGGCACCATATTATGGAAAATATGCGGAACTCGAACACACATGGCAGGTATGCAGCAACAATCAACAGTTGTATACATATCTCAGAGAAGGAGTACAATCATGATGAGATTATCATCTCTTTACAACTTTCAACCACTACAACAATGAATACGGAAATGCAACCACCAAGGTATGCAAGAGTCTTTGCCTGATTTTTAAATTCGTCTAAGAAGGTCCAAAATTTTGGAATGAATTCTCCTGGTGGTTGGATAACAAGGTCCATCTTAGCATTTAAATTAATATTTTAGTTGTTGGGTTGTAGGATTTGAAATACGATGATAAGCATAACAAGATGTTTACTGAACAAATTGTAGGTAATTCCTTTCTTAATTTCTTGTAGAAATAGTATCTACTGTCTATACATGATGAAGTCCGTTTAGCATATTCCGTGTTATTGAATATCAAAATATGCTTAAACTTTGATCCCAAATTTTAGTGACATACTTGCAGCTATATGAAGTAGTTTTTTTTTAATATATAATTTTAGTCAAATATTTAACATTTGTAATTGTGATTGTGATTGTGAGATTGATTTGTATAAATTGAATCATATGTGTGTTGCAATTCATTGAATTGTGGTTTCATAATTGAGAATAGAATGGCTAGGTGCCTATATTCAGGTGCATAAAATCAAATATTGTGTAGGTGCAGGAAATTTTGATTTTGGGAAAAAATTATATATATTTTTTAAAAAAGCTAGTGTAATTTTGAGAAGGATGTATGTGTAGCAGAAAAATATTCTATACGTCGTAAAAATACTAAGACAGATACGTAAGTGTTGTAGAAAAATAGAATGACATATATCAAACGTCTCTGAGTTAATTTATATGTCGCTATAATTAGCTAAAAATATAATATTGGTTCACTTAGAAAGCGTCGATAATTAATTTAAGAGACAGTTAATAAGTGTCTCTTAAATTAATTAGAGAGTTTATATGTGTCTCTTAATGCGTCTCAAATATTCCAGACATACGATTTGAGACACTTATACGTGTCTCTTAAATTCATAAAAATGGATATAAATATCTTAAAATCGTTGATTTGGTGTAGTGAACCTTCCTGATATTTTGGTTTGACCAGCTATTAAGCCAGTCCCCAATGGTGTTGCAGTTTTGAAATTTTATATGATTTGGATCCCATAGACCTTGCCAAACCTTAGTAGCAAAGGGGCAATTTATGAAGAAATGTGACAATGTTTCCTCCCCACTATTGCAGTAATTGCAAATTGAATCAATATATTGCAAAATGCTTTCAATTTTTTCATTAATTAGTCGGGAGGATTCAATGACCACATTTTCACATAAACATATGAATAGCTGGAGAGGTTTTAATTTTCCATATTTTTTCCCTAGTTAGAGATTAGAGCATCATTGTTGTAATTTTGAACAATTTTTGCATTGTAAAGAGATTTGACACTAAATTCCCCACTTTCAGTTAGGGTCCATATTATTTGTTCATCTTCCTCCGGCTGGATTGTAGTATTGAGGATGACAAGAGACTCCTCCATAGTGAACAATTCATTGACGTTATTTATGTCTTATTTCCCTATATCACTTACTATATGCTTGACAAACATCGGATCTTCTGGGCAGTCAGGAGGTTTGTGGAGATGAATGTTGAGATCTAAAATCCATTTATAATCCCATATGTTGATGCAACTTCTATTTCCAACCTTTCATTTACTATATTACTGAATATTCTCAATACCTTCCAGAATCCCTTTCCATATCCATGAGTCCCTTGTATTTGGTTTTGTATTCATATTCAAAATATTCTTGTTGTGGAAATATTTCTCAGATATTATCTGGTACCAAAGGGTATTTTTATATTGGGTCAGTCTCCATCCTATCTTAGTAATCATAGAGTTGTTGAAGAGATCCATATTGATGAAACCTAGCCCTCCCATCTCATTTGGTTTTCATATTGAATCCCAAGCTTTTGGGTAGTAACCTTTTGGATTTTCCAAATCCTTACCCCAGAAGAAATCTCTTTGAATATTGTTTAACTCCTGGAAGGTATGTTTTGGAATTTTCAAGCAGTTCATTTGGTAGATGGTGGAAGTAGAGGTGACAGTGCTGATGAGGGTAGCTCTGCCAACATGATTTAAAAGCTTGTTTTTCTAGCCTTCCAGTCTTTTCTTGAGTTTATCCACACGAGGTTTGAAAGAGTTGATTTTGCTTTTGTGAGTAAAAAGAGGAGACTCCGGGTGGTTATCATTTATATGAATCATTTTCTCTCCTATATGAGAACTTATATGGTTACTCAGATCTTCATCAGTATTTTTGTTATAGAAAATACCAGATTTGATGAAATTGATTGGTTGACCAGAGGAACTGCTAAAAATCTTGAAAATGGTAACCAGGTTAGTGTAGTCAGACATATTAGCATTGAAGAAGATTATGCATTCATAAACAAATAGGAGATGGTTGATAAAAGGAGCATTCTTACAGATTTTTATACAAAATATGAGACCCATGTTTTCAGCATGAGTAAGAGTTCTTGTGAGGGCTTTTATGTAGAACAAAAATAAGTAGGGAGACAGAGCATCCCCTTTCTTGAGACCCCTAGAGAGGTTAAAGGAATCTCTTGGCACAATGTTAACAAGAATAGCCAAGTTGGTGTTGGATATACATTCATGTATTAACTTGCACTAATTAGCACCAAATCCCATTTTTACATTATAGCCATTAGAAAATCCCAATCCACTCTGTCAAAATCCTTCTCCATATCAATTTTTATACCTATGGTACCTTTGTCACATTTCTTACCCCTTTTGGAATTCATATTAGGGATGATTTCATGAGCAATGGCAATGTTGTCAGAGATCTGTCTTCTAGGTATAAAAGCTGATTGGTAAGGGTATATTATTTTGTGAAGGAGGGGTTTCATTCTCTGAGCTATAATTTTAGATATTATCTTGTAGGTAATGTTTCATAGACTGATAGGTCAAAAATGAGAAGGGGAAGTAGGATTGTCGATTTTAGAAATAAGGGAAAGGAAAGTGAAGTTCATCGTAAATGATATCAGTCTAAAGCCCCGGGCCCAAATGGTGAAAATGATAATCCTACTATATAGTGAAAATGATATTTTTTTAATTTCTATAGTATCTGGTATGGCATTTAAGGTGATGTTGTCATGGGTATTCATTGTAGTTGGGATAAGGTTGATGATCTTAAATTTTAGGATGTTATCCTCAAAAGTTGACATAGTCTTGAAATGGTTGGTAAAATGTTGGGTAATAACATCAGGGTCAGTTAGCCAACTGTCATCCATATTTTGAATGGTATCAATTCTATTTTTTCTTATTCTTTTCTTTGTGGTTCTGTAGAAAAACTTTGTGTTTCTATCCCCAAACTTGATGTTTTGATCTCTAGTTTTGATTTTCCAGAAGTTTTCCTCAAGATCTTCCCAATATTTGACTTTCCTTTTAGCATTATTGATGCATTGGCCTCTGCCATGGTTAAAGTAGTTGCTTTCATACCATTCCAATTCATATTTGCTATCCATATTTGTCTTAATATTATCATAAATTTCCTTATTCATTAACTTAAGTTTGAGCTTAACATCCTTCAGCTTTATAGTAGCGATGAAAGCTGAGGAGCCAGTCAAATCTATTTTCCAACATTCATAAATGATTTTATTACAATCCTCATGGTCAAGCCAGGGACCAAAGAACTTAAAAGGAATAGAGCCACTTTTCCAATTTGGGTTGGAATTAAGAATAATGGTATGGTGATCAGAATCAACAGCAAGAAGATTTGAAATAGTGGTATTTGGATAGAATTGGATCCATTATCAGAATCCAAACCCCTATCCAACCTTTATTATGTCAGACCACTACCAGCTCTTCTATTAGACCAAGTGAAAGGGCATCCATTGAACCCCAAGTCAGTAAGATGAGCCTCATTAATCTTAGCTTGTAACCACTCAGCTTTCTTGTTATCAATGAGATGAGATGAACTGAATTTATCAAATTCATTTAGAACAAAACTAAAATCACCAATGACTAAGGAAGGTTGTTGTCATTAAAATTTTGTTCAGTTTTATTCCAAGAATCAATTTTTTTATTCATGTCATAGGGAATACCATAATAGCCAGTGATGAGCCAATCATGGATATTAGCATTAGAAACAATAGCATTGATATGATTATGGGAAAAGTTAATAACATCAATAGATATATTGTCTTTCCAGATCAAAGCAAGCCCACCAGCAGTGCCAACAACCCTTTTGGTTCAACAAACTAGAAACTATTGACGTCAATATCTCTCAGAATTTTATTGATGCAATTATGTTTCTTTATTGTTTTAGATAGGAAAATGATATCAGGGTTAAACTTGTTCAAGATTTCATTTAAGTGTTTTTTTGTATATTGTTGTCCAGGACCCTGGAAGTTCCAAGCAAGAGTGGTAAAACGATTTCCAGAAGTATGAAACACATGGATAGCTAAAAACCCTCATATTTTGATTTTTCCAAGCAGAACAGTAGTTATGAGCATTGAACAAACCATGCATGCATAAACTTAACATAGGACTAGGGGGTGTTACTTCAGTATAGTGGCCTATATATTCCAAGGCATATCCAGTAGTGTCGAGGAGATGATCCTTCATGGCACCACCTAATTGGGAGGATTCACCATTGGTAGCGTCATGTTGAGTGATCATTTACAGAACAAAGCACCTAAGGTTTTTAAATCGTGAATCGTTTTTCATTTTTAAGAATCGATTTGTATGTTGAATCGTGAATCGAAGATTTACGGTCAATTCTAACAATATCTATTATATTAAGTTTATGTGCAACAAATAACTTTTTATGTCGGGATTAACAATAAACTAAAAATACAGTTGATTATTATCACAAGGAATGAGTAGTACAGTGGTTTGGATGTTCAAAGTCTACTCCAAAGTTCGAAGGTTCGAACCCTTTTGTTTACGTTTTTACATAACATAAATTTTCAAGGCAAATTCTTAAAGATTTGACGAAATATACGATTCTGGCTTGGTCAAAACCTTTGACTTACACGAGTTATTAGAGATTCGATTCACGATACGAGTTGACTCGATTTGATATTTGCTGACGTGACTCGTACGAGTCTAAAAACTGTGAGACCAACCATCTTTGGTTTTCTTTTGGGATTATGGTTCCTCAGGGTGATAAGGTTTCTTTCTTTTGGTGTCCAAAAAGGTGATTTTTTCCTTGATATGATTCATTTTGTCTATGAGAAAAAATAAACTGTTTTTTCCTTAGGGACCATTTTCCATGTTTGATTCTTTTAGTTTCTATCTCCATTTTGTTCTTGATTTCAATTAAAGTTGGGAGGGTATTGAGGGGGGTGGTACAAAGGTTTTAAAATGAGGGAAGATCAAGAAAGCATCAAATATTGGTTTGGCTCTTGCTGGTGCAGTTGTTGAAGTTTCTAGCATCAATCTTTGGATTATTTAATCTTTTTTTTGCTAGTAGAAACAATCTGTTCCCCACAGATTTCAAACTTGTTTTTTGGACGCAAGCAGTAGCATCAGGATGTTGAGATATTTTATCATTTTGAGTCTTACAAAAAGATAGAGCAGAGAACTAAATGGATTCCAATTGGTTTCTTGGGTTCCTAACATATCCGTAATTTTTCTAGCCAATTCAACTTTTTGAGAAAGTTTCATTTTTGCTCCAAACTTCATAACAACATCTCCTTTAGTGGTATTCTTTCCTTTAGAGAACAGGTTTGGTTCATAGACAAAAGGGGATGAGAAAATTTTGGAGGGGGATTTTATAGGCACAGTTGACGTAGTAGCAGCTTGGCACAACTTTTGTGGGTGATCCAGAATTCTACAAACCTTACAAAATTGAATACCATTCAAAGCATTATCAAACTCCAGCCAATGATAAACACTAGGAGTTTCATAGGTATCAACCCCAAATGTGAGAGCATTAGTAAATTGGAGTAAGATGATGCCACTATCTTCAGAAGGACATGGAGTCGCAAGAGATTGGCATCTGAGATCAGGTCTTAGATGGATATGTAAGGCGCAGATAGGTAACTTTGTACTTTTTTGGGCATGCATGATAGACACATTTTTGTGTCTAATTTGCGCCCGATTATCTGTTTCGATAGTATTCGATTTTGTACTTATTATGTCTTTTATGTCTTTATAGGTATTTTTGAGAAATAAAAATTTACGGAAAAATCGGCACGAAAAGAGATAAAGGAACCCTCACTTTGGATTGGGGGCACCCCCTTTTACATTTCAAAAACTGATTTTGGCGGGGAACCCTAGTCTTATCGAAGAGAAACTACTGCTAACCTTTTTGTACGTGATTTTAGGGATTTTTGGTACTTCCATTTGACCCAAAACGCAAGAAGAGATCAAAACAAGATCAAACACGTCGAGCAACAGCCTTTCATGCCGTGAAAAATGCTTTAAAACCGAGTTGTAGCCGGAGGAAAAAAAAGTTCACGCTGTGACAAAGTCAAATAGGAATTCAAGTTGGATTGGGACTCTTATTTGAGTCCTTATCAATTAAGGAAGATCCCTAGGTTTAGTAGAGACTATAAATAGCAAGAGAAACCAAGAGAATAGGGAGGGAGAGCTGCCGTAAAAAATTTCAGAGAAACAAGAAAATTCTGCTGCTGCCGAAGAAGAAGACCAGCTGAAGAACAAACAGCATCAGCGAACTGTCGTTCATTCTGTCGCTGTTACAGTCGCTGCTTCAGCTGCTTCAACAGTTGTTCATCTGCTACACATATTATCTGTCCTTCTTTCCTGTACCTTGTTCTGATGCTGTAACACGCTGAACCACTTCACTGTAACGCTTAAAAGCGTATCAAATCAGTTGTGTTACTTCCTTTTAGCCTTTGTAAACACTTTTTGAGCAATGAAAGATTATTTTGAGTGTGTTTTCTCTACAATGAGATAATCACCATTACCGGGACGACGGGGGAAGCTTTTTCTCCAATAATTAAGTGGTAACTCTATTTTATTTATTTATTTATAATTCTTTTATTATTAATGGCTTGATTAAAATTGAAAAAATGGTTATTCTTAAATAGTTGTGTTCTCTTTTGATGAGTCATGCTTAGTTAACTACTCTTGATGTCTCATGCTTAGCATTTACAATTATTCTTCTAATAACCTATCTTTGGCATATTTGGATTAAATCGAAAAAAGAATTGCATGATTTTATCTCTTAAGTTATTGGTTAAAAGTGGAATCCTTGGTTCTGGTTCTTCCCATTATTTTTAAATCATCTTAACTTTAATCTGTTTTATTTTATTTTATTAAATTTAGGTCTAGAAAGTAAACCTTCACAAGTCCGAGAATCGAATCTATTTTACCACTATATTAAAATCACATCAATTGTTGGCGCCGCCGACGCGGACTTTTTTTTAGCTTTAGGGTTTTAGATTTATTTATAAGTTTTTATTTTTAGTTTTATTATTTTACTTTGTTCTATTTTACGTTTCTTTTGGTATTTCTCTTTTTGCTACAGGTTGGATTTTGGATCGAAAAGAAAGTACGCCAAAGATTTGGAATTAAAGCTAAAGACTTGGAGTTAAAAGATAAAGCTTAAAGAACGAAAAAGAAGATCGAAGATTTTTCTTAATTATATTTTATTTTATTTTAATTAGATTTTATTTGTTTAGAAAATTGTATTAGGTTTTTTTTTTATTTCTGTAATTTTTCTTTATTTTCGGACACTTTTTGGACTTTCTTTTGGACATTTGGACTTTTTATTATTTTTAAACCCTACAGAAGGGTATTATTGAATATAAACTGCTACAGGGAAGGACGACAATTACAATATTGTCTCGGCCCCTCGGGTTCGCACACTGACACAGGAGTCGGTGGCCCGAGTCGACTACAATCGAATCATCCCCCGTCTGGTACGGGAGGTAAGACTCGATCAACCCACGAGTCCCCAGCAAGTGGGTTTATTGTATTCCTTCGTATGCATATATGTTGAGGAATTGAAAACGGACTTACTTTTCTAGTAAAGGGCAAGAACTGGCCATACAAGATAAGGACTTGGATTTCATCACCATTTCCTTCTTGCCCGCTGTAGGAACACGTTACCAAACACGAACCTAAAACCTTAAAATTTTGACTAGAAAGAGACCGATAGGGTAACGATCTTATAGGAAACTCGTTCAAAAGGACTGTATTAGTTACTTTGTTAGCCGAACTCAAAGTTTAAGAAGATTATTTTAAGTTGATTAGAGCCGCCTTGTAACCCAGGAAAAAGTGCCAAAGAGATAGGGTTATCAAAGCTCCTTAGAGCTTATCCTGTTTCTCTTCGACTTAATCTAATTCGGATCGTTCTAAGAGGTTTGCTAAAATTGTAACTAGTTGCCTTTCGAAAGAATAGAAGCTGGTCTAGAAATAATCTAAGTGGAGCCATCATGCTTTTTGTTTGCTAGATTCAATAGGTTTGATTTGGTTGAGTCATCCTTGCTTGTGATTGTTAGAATTTCCTTCCGCTTAGGATTTATTTATTTTTAGTTTTTATTTAGTGTATGCCAAGACCGCTCTTCAAGCGGACTTGGAGAAGAGACGCTTTAGGTCGCTTAATTAGTGACAAGCCTAGTAGTTCTGTCCCTGGAAATGAGAACCTCGAAGACTCTTCTTTTGAGAGCCTTGTTTTTGATTTTGAGAACTTGACACTGTGTGAAGAAGTTACTTATAGCGCCAGCAATGGCAAAGCTTTGTTGAACCCGACTAGGAGTTCTCGTCCATCATGTATCAAGTTAGCTGATACTGAAGCAAACTATGAGTTGAAACCTGGGATCATACAGATGCTCCCAATCTTCTTAAGGAAAGAAAATGAAAACCCCTATTTCCATGTTAGGGATTTTGAGGAAATATGTAGTACCATCAGGATCAAGGACCTAGATGATGAATCATTGAAACTTAGACTGTTTCTTTTTTCGCTAAGAGACAAAGCCAAATCTTGGCTATATAGTTTGACTTCCGAGTCAATTGAAACCTATGAACAACTTACATCTTCCTTTTCCCAGAAGTTTTTCCCTAGGAACAAAATATCATCTATTAGGCAGCATATTTGCACATTTGCTCAACAAGAGGGAGAATCTTTATATAGGTATTTAGAAAGGTTCAATGACTTATTATCCCAATGTCCTGATCATGGTTTAGAAAAAGTAAGGCTAGTTCAGATCCTCTACGAGGGTTTAAATTATTCGACAACAACCATGGTTGAGTCTTTATGCACAGGTGGGTTTGAAAATAAAACTGTCGATGGTGCGATGACATTTTTGAATGAAATCGCCGAAAAAACCCAACAGTGGGAAAATAGTAGGGAGCCCCAAATAACAATTCTTCTAAGTAGAGGGAATGTTAATAGGGTAGAAGGATCTTTTGAATCGGATGCCAAAATAGCGGTTATATCTAAAAAGTTAGAAGCTTTAGAACTGAGTCAATCTAGTAGTATTGAGCCCAAACCATTTTGGGAACGACAGACTGTTGAAGAGCAAGCCCATGCTCTTTATAATAACACTAGGTTTGATAATCGTCAGAAGTTCGACCCTTATTCAGAAACCTATAACCCTGGTTGGAGAAACCATCCTAACCTTTCTTGGTCCAAGAGCCAGAGTCAAGGTCAGTCTAGTAATTCTAAGGTTTCCCCAGGTTTTGGTTATGCTGGACCAACACAATTTCAGAGTCCGCTAGATAAGACGATGATGAGTTTAGCTGAGTCTGTTGCCTCATTGACTCAGAATACTACAGATTTCCAGCAGTCTATCAACCAGAGTTTACGAGATAATCAAAAGATTGTTCAGGCAAATAGTCAGGCTATTTCTAATTTAGAAACCCAGGTTGGTCAGATCGCTGAGTCTTTAAGAGAAAGAGAAAAAGGTAGGTTTCCTAGTCAACCCTAACCCAATCCTAGAAGAGTTCATGAAATATCTTCCGGTGAGAAATCATCAAATCATGTGAATACAATTAAAACCCTTAGGAATGGTAAAGTGGTTGATAACAAGGTAACTGTGCCTGATAGTGAACATACTGTAGTTCACCCATCTGATCCAATAGATGAAGAGACTGATAAAGTCTCTAAAGAGCCTGAGGTAGCTCCTCATAAGCCAGATTTTGTGCCCAGAGCCCCATTCCCACAACTGTTAGCACCCACAAAGAATGAATCCAACTTTAATGACATATTGGAGGTTTTTAAGCAAGTCACGATCAACCTTCCATTATTAGATGCAATTAGGCAGATTCCTCCTTATGCCAAGTTCCTTAAGGACATGTGCACGCGAAAGCGAAAGCTTAGTGTACAAAAGAAAGCCTTTTTATCTAGTCATGTGAGTTCAATTATCCAGAACAATACAACTCTTAAGTACAAAGACCCATGTTCCCCAACCATTTCTTGCACAATAGGTAATTACCATGTTGAGAGAGCCTTACTTGACTTAGGAGCCAGTGTGAACTTACTATCGTACCATGTGTACCTCCAGCTAGGACTTGGTGATTTGAAACCTACTCAGATGACACTGCAGTTAGCTGACAGGTCTGTGAAAATTCCTCGTGGTGTCATAGAGGATGTTCTTATTGAGGTTGATAAGTTTATTTATCCAGTACATTTTGTTGTCCTTGATACCCAACCTGTCCCTGACCCAGAGAATCAGATACCTGTGTTATTAGGTCGCCCGTTTTTAGCAACATCCAATGCGATCATTAACTACCGAAAAATGGTGTTATGAACTTATCATTTGGTAATATGACTATTGAGCTAAATGTTTTCAATATTAGTAAGAAACCACCTGAGTTAGATGACCCGTGCATTGAAGAGGTGAACATGATAGGAACACTAGTTCAGGAGTCATTACCGAACACTTTGCTAGAAGATCCGTTAGAGAAATGCCTAGCCCACTCTGAGTTTGATTTTGATGATGATAGTATAATCAATGAGGTGAACGCTTTTTTAGATTCATCCCCTTTGTTAGACACTAGTAATGGATGGAAACCTGAGTTTGAACAACTACCAGTTTCTAAATCTACCCTAATTCCCTCTTTATAAGAGCCTCCTAAGTTGGACCTTAAACAACTACCAGATACTCTAAAATATGTGTATTTAGGCCCATCTGAGACTTTGCCTGTGGTTGTAGCATCCGACTTGGATAGTAACCAGGAAAGTAGGCTAGTGACCGTGCTTCAAGATAATAAGAAAGCTTTAGGGTGGACCATAACAGACATTAAGGGAATAAGTCCTACTGTTTGTATGCATCAGATTCATTTAGAGGATGATACAAAACCGTCTAGGGAGATGCAACGTCGACTTAACCCCAATATGAAAGAAGTAGTTCCAACTGAAGTGCTAAAGATGTTAGATGCGGGTATTATTTACCCAATTTCAGACAGTAAGTGGGTTAGCCCCGTTCAGGTTGTCCCCAAGAAATCAGGTATCACTGTAGTTCAGAATGATAACAATAAATTAATCCCAACCCGAGTGACCACGGGGTGGCGTGTTTGTATTGACAATAGAAAATTGAACAAGGTCACAAGGAAGGATCACTTTCCCCTTCCTTTCATCGACCAAATGCTAGAGAGATTAGCTGGACATAGCCAATATTGCTTGCTAGATGGTTTTTCTGGTTATAATCAGATTGTTATTGCCCTAGAAGACCAAGAGAAAACTACTTTTACCTGTCCCTTTGGTACCTTTGCATATAGACGCATGCCTTTCGGGTTGTGTAATGCACCCGCTACTTTTCAGCGTTGTATGATGAGCATATTTTCTGACATGGTAGAACGGTTTTTAGAGGTCTTTATGGATGATTTTTCGGTATTTGGGTCATCTTTTGATGAATGCTTGCATCATTTGACATTAGTGTTGACTAGGTGTAAGGAAAAGAATTTAGTGCTTAATTGGAAAAAATGCCATTTCATGGTTCGATCAGGAATTGTTTTAGGGCATATCGTATCTTCTAAAGGTATAGAGGTAGACAAAGCCAAAGTTGACCTTATTAAGACTTTACAGGTTCCCAAAACAGTACGAGATGTTAGGTCATTCTTAGGGCATGCAGGTTTTTATCGTCGATTCATTAAGGATTTTAGCTTGATTTCTAGACCTCTTTGCAATTTGCTTGCAAAAGATGTTAAGTTTGTCTTTGATGATGCTTGTTTAGAGGCTTTTGAGAAGCTTAAGACTTTACTCACTACCGCTCCCATAGTCCAGGCACCTAACTAGAACCTACCCTTTGAGATAATGTGTGATGCTTCAGACTATGCTATTGGTGTTGTGTTAGGTCAGCGAGAGAACAAATTACTTCATGTGATTTACTATGCTAGCAAAACCTTGAATGATGTCCAAATGAACTACACCACCACAGAGAAGGAACTGTTATCCATTGTTTTTGCCTTAGACAAGTTTAGATCCTATCTCTTAGGTTCTAAGGTTATAGTCTTTACCGATCATGCTGCTTTGAAATACCTTCTGTCTAAGAAGGATACTAAACCTAGATTGATTAGATGGATCCTTTTGTTACAAGAATTCTCACTAGAAATTAAAGACAAAAAGGGTGCCGAAAATGTAGTAGCAGACCACATTTCTAGACTTGTTTTGGATTCCCCATATGATTCTCCTCCTGTGAGGGATAGCTTTCCTGATGAACAACTATTTGTTGTTTCCCAATCACCTTGGTTTGCGAATATAGTGAACTATCTTGTTGCTGGTCGAATGCCTCAACACTGGGGTAAACAAGATCGTTATAGGTTTTTTGCTGAGGTGAAACATTTCTTTTGGGACGATCCTTACTTGTTTAAGTATTGTCCAGACCAGATTATTAGGAGATGTATACCTGAGAGTGACCAATCAAGTATTATTTCCTTTTGTCATGATCACGCTTGTGGGGGTCACTTTAGTGCTAAGAAGACTGCTGCTAAGATATTGCAGTGTGGATTCTACTGGCCGTCGTTGTTTAAAGATTCCCAAAGTTACTGTGTTTCTTGTGAGCGATGCCAGAAGTTAGGAACCATTTCTCGTAGAAATATGATGCCTTTGAACCCTATTTTAGTTATTGAGGTCTTTGATGTGTGGGGCATTGATTTTATGGGTCCTTTTCCTAATTCTTTTGGTTATTTTTACATCCTTGTCGCCGTAGACTATGTGTCTAAGTGGGTAGACGCGGTTTCGTGTAAAAAAAACGACCACAAGGTTGTGGTCCAGTTTTTGAACGATAACATATTTGCACGTTTTGGTACACCGCGAGCTATAATTAGTGATGGAGGGTCACACTTTTGTAATCGACCGTTTAAGCTTTTAATGAAGAAATATGGTATTACCCACAAAGTAGCTACCCCATATCACCCACAGACTAGTGGTCAAGTAGAGGTTTCCAATAGGGAGATAAAACGTATTCTAGAGAAAACAGTTAATCCTAATAGGAAAGACTGGTCGTTGAGGCTAACTGATGCCTTATGGGCTTACCATACCGCGTTTAAGACCCCTATTGGAATGTCACCCTATCGTCTAGTTTTTGGTAAGGCATGTCACCTGCCTGTCGAGTTAGAACATAGAGCATATTGGGTTGTAAAGCAGTTTAATTTTTCACTTGACAAAGCAGGAGCTCACAGGAAGCTCCAGCTCAATGAGTTGGAAGAGATTCAGAAAGATGCATATGATAGTGCTAGGGAGTATAAGAACAAAATGAAACTTGTGCATGATAGAAATATTTTAAGAAAGTCATTTTCTCCAGGTCAAAAAGTTCTTCTGTATGATACTCGGTTGCATCTATTCCCCGGGAAGTTACGGTCTCGGTGGACTGGTCCATTTGTTGTTCGCACTATTTTTCCTTATGGTGCTATTGAGATTGAGACTCAAGATGGTAGAAATCCTTTCAAGGTTAATGGTCAGAGATTGAAACCATTTTTAGAGCCTTTTCCTACAGGTGATGTTGAGGAGGTCTCTCTGGAGGACCCTACTTACTCTGATTGACCGTCAGGGTTGTTCTTGTATATTAGTAGACTTTTGTAGGATTTTAGGTTTTTATTTTATTCTCCATGGATAGATTGCTACGCTTCACTCAGGTACTATCTTTCTGACTTACCTCGTTATTCCTCTTTTTACTTATCTTTTGGTACTGCTCTTTATTTCGAAACATTGAGGACACTGTTTGATTTAAGTTTGGGGGTAAGGGAGAAAATTTTTAGTGAAATAATAAAGCTCTAGCTTGTGAACACTTCAGGGTGACACTAACCATTCTAGGTAGATAGAAACTTAGCTCTTTTTCTATAGGAATTGGTGTGCCCAGTTAAATGTTCTATTCATAAAAGGACAGAGTTCAGGTGTTATAAATAACATGATAATTGTCACCACATCTCGGAGTCTATCTCGACCATATCACTTTCTGTTTTTATTTTTGCAATTTTGTGTTTCTCTAAGTGATTTGGTGGGGCCCAGTATCAAATTGTTATCGCCGCTAGGATGAAATAGAGTGTTTGAGATCAAGCCCGATTCTTGCTTTATTTGAAAAAAAAAAATAAAAAATAAAAAAAAAAGAGAAAAAAGAGAAAAAACAATATTGACACTTTGATAGCAATATGTGTGTGTTCTCCCTGTCTCCGTCGCCTAAGCAAGCGTGGAACGCAGGATCCATGTGAACTATCACATAAGATGCTGATAAGAACCATGCGCTTGGATTCAATTTGATTTAATCATGTTGTCAATATATTTATCGTTTTATAAATCGATCGCTGGGACCCATGTATATACCAGTTGAGTCGATATTAGTATTAGGTTTAAGACCATGTATCTCAAACCATTAGGATTCGTCCTGGCAGTGACCTTCAGACAGATATGGGAAACACCTTTCACCTTAGTCAACACGTGCAACCTTCACATTTTCCACGTCCATCTTCAAAATCTTTTCATGTGATTGAACTTTGATAGATTCTGAGTCTTGTGGTTGAACGACTATCTGAGTAGAGCTCTGTTGTCTTATATATGAATTTTAGTACGCTTGAGTAAACACTCGTGTACAGCAATTGGACTCATATAGGGTAATGATTCCCATAGCCGAAGAATTGAGTAAGCCAACTAAATAGCTTGTTTAGTGTCTATCCTTAATCGTTCACGAGTAGCTAAAATATGGAGTAAAGGTTTTGTGGGTAAACCTCTTGTAAACCCTCACGAGACAAAACTCGTCCACTAGGGACACCTAGGGGTTTAACGGCTTATTACATATGCTAAATGTAGTCGCGATTCCTGCGAAAGTGAGTTAGGATTTCATTTTCTTATTGCTCGAGGACTAGCAAAATAGTAAGTTTGGGGGTATTTGATAGACACATTTTTGTGTCTAATTTGCGCCCGATTATCTGTTTCGGTAGTATCCGATTTTGTACTTATTATGTCTTTTTAGGTATTTTTGAGAAATAAACATTTGCGGAAAAATGGGCTCGAAAGGAGATAAAGGCACCCTCACTTTGGATTGGGGGCACCCCCTTTTACATTTCAAAAACCGATTTTGGCGGGAACCCTAGTCTTATTGAAGAGAAACTGCTAATAACCTTTTTGTACGTGATTTTAGGGATTTTTGGTACTTCCATTTGACCCAAAAGGCAAGAAGAGATCAAAACAAGATCAAACACGTCGAGCAACAATCATTCATGCCGTGACAAATGCTTTAAAACCGAGTTGTAGCTGGAGGAAAAAAAAGATCACGCTGTGACAAAGTCAAATAGGAATTCAAGTTGGATTGGGACTCTTATTTGAGTCCTTATCAATCAAGGAAGATCCCTAGGGTTAGTAGAGACTATAAATAGCAAGAGAAACCAAGAGAATAGGGAGGGAGAGCTGTCGTAAAAAGTTTCAGAGAAACAGGAAAATTATGCTGCTGCCGAAGAAGAAGAACAACTGAAGAACAAACAGCATCAGCGAACTGTCGTTCATTCTGTCGCTGTTACAGTCGCTGCTTCAGCTGCTTCAACAGTTGTTCATCTGCTACACATATTATCTGTCCTTATTTCATGTACCTTGTTCTGCTGCTGTAACATGCTGAACCACTTCACTGTAACGCTTAAAAGCGTATCAAATCAGCTGTTTTACTTCCTTTTAGCCTTTGTAAACACTTTTTGAGCAATGAAAGATTATTTTGAGTGTGTTTTCTCTACAATGAGCTAATCACCATTACCGGGACGGCGGAGGAAGCTTTTTATCCAATAATTAAGTGGTAACTTATTTTATTTATTTATTTACAATTCTTTTATTATTAATCGCTTGATTAAAATTGAAAAAATGGTTATTCTTAAATAGTTGTGTTCTCTTTTGATGAGTCATGCTTAGTTAACTACTCTTGATGTCTCATGCTTAGGATTTACAATTATTCTTCTAAAAACCTATCTTTGGCATATTTGGATTAAATAGAAAAAAGAATTGCATGATTTCATCTCTTAAGTTATTGGTTAAAAGTGGAATCCTTGGTCCTGGTTCTTCCCATTATTTTTAAATCATCTTAACTTTAATCTGTTTTATTTTCTTTTATTAAATTTAGGTCTAGAAATTAAACCTTCACAAGTCCGAAAACCGAATCTATTTTACCACTATATTAAAATCACATCAATGCATATAATGGTTCTTTTTTTATTCCAGTATTAGAAAACATACTAAGAATATGGTTTTAAACAATTTCTATTAAAGTGGATGGTAGCATCATGCCACAATTTATGGATGTTAATCAGGATATGGGAAGTTTTATCTTGAATATTGTTATCAAAAGTATGAATGATTTTGATGTTGAGGATAATGTTAGTTATAAAGCATCAATAATGTTGAAATTTATTTAAACTATTGTGAAATGGTTTGTTATTCATGATATAATGTTGATAGGTAGACTTTTGAAAAGGTATAATGTTAAAAAGAAATGTAATGCATGCATGACGGTTTTAGGATCCTTTAAACTGTTTATAGAAAGGGAATGGTTTCTGGGGGGTCAATGTTTCCTTTCTGTAACTGATTGGCTTGGGATTTTGATAATCTATATAGATGAGATGAGGTGTAGGATAATTGAAATTCGTTGTATTTGTGATGGAGTTATAGGGGGAATGAGATGAGGGTAGAGATTCCTGTTATTGGGTGGGTTTTTAATGTTTTTGAAGTTTCTATAGGTAAGGGGATTTCTCATAGCAAATTTTAGGGGGATGGAAGATCCTGAAAAGGAAATGGATATTGTGATGGGGGGATAGTTGGTAATAAAAAAGGGTTTACAAAAATGGTTGTGGGGTTTATAGAACTTCAAGTTAAGAATGAGAAGCAGGAAGGGAAAGGCAGGATTAGTAAGATGGTTCCCATTCATCATTCTGATGTTGTTGAGTTTGATTGTTTTCCTAGTTATATATTTGATTTGTATTAATATCAAAAGTAATCAGTTGATAAGTATTCCTTCCATTTTTCTTTGTGATTGAGTAGCCCGAATTCAAGTAATTGTTAGACTCAAGTGATTGAAGAGGCTGCAGAGACATATAGTGATTTCCTGAGTGAGAATCCTTAGTAATTTCATGATTGTGGTGACTATAAATGATTTGTTGAGTGTAGTATGTGTGAGTTCCTTTCATATTTGACTGAAAACCATGAAAATCGGTAAAAAGATGGACAAAATACGGAAAGAAAGAGTCGTTGGAGGGAAAGAAACAAAAGAAAACAACTACTCCCTCCGTTTCAAAATTTGCGTTCTCTATACTATTTTCATCAGTTTTAAAATTTTATCCGGCTTCTGTTTATAGTTATATTTTCTAATAAACTCTCAAATATATTGTTAATATTTTTCAGTATAAATCTATTTTATATAAGATCCAATATAAAATTATAAAAAGTATCAATTTAGTTAGGATGCAAATATAATTGATATCTTTCTTTTCTATTTTCATTCCTTTTAAAAAAATTATTTTTTTTTTGCCGTAAAATTTAAATTTCTTATAAAATTTATGTTCAAAATGCATCGAATCATTCATCTGTATAATCTTAAATTTCCAAATATTGAAATATCTTTTAGTTTTTTCTTTCATTTCATATTTATAATAGAATTAGACAAGTTATTATTCTATAAAAATAAATATGGTAAATAAATAAAAGTAGTCTAAGAAATTCCTTGGCTTCCTTAATGTTTTGATTTAGACTACGCGGATAGAAAATTTAAAAACGGAGAGAGTAGTTTTCAGGCATTGAGAGTGAAAAGCGGGAGAGAGGAACTTCGTGTGAGAGAGGGAGTGATTTCGTGCAAAACGGCTGCTAACAAAGTCTCCATTTTTGAACTTTAGACCAAATCTAAAATCACCAAAACTTCAGTACTACCACTTTGCAGAATTTATCACCATATCAATTCAATCAGTGAAATGTGAGGACGAATTCACTCCACCGCTCCGTCAAAAATACTCGTATTTCTCGGACTTAGAAGTTACAAGTCAACAAAATCAAGTTGCAAACATGAAAAAAGGTGAAATATATAAACTGCAATGCTGACAAACAGCATTTGAGAGATAAGAATAGACACCACTGAGCGAGGAAACAGTAACCAACTATAAGTACTTGAAATGTGATTCATCCGTGCTCTCTATCAAAATTGTATGTACAAGGAAAAATACTATCCGATATAGTAGTACAAAAATTACCCGAGGAGATTTTTGGCACCGACTACAAAAATACTTTTCTCTGCTTACCTATTTAGTTATATTAGATCTATCTTCTACAAATGTTTGATAAAAGGAAGTCGGCCCTACAACAAGGCCTAAATAGCATCAGCACAGGTAGAATTTGAAAGAAACATTTTTATTGTCTCGTAAGTCATGAATGCAATCCCTACACCAGGAACAACCTTGTAGTATTCAGGCAATATCCCCCTGTACAAACCAGAGAGGCCTTCTGTATGCATTATATGCCTCAGTGTCCCAAAAAGGCCTGTTTTATAGACAGCGGCTGTCCCACCAGCGCCTTCCACCTGCATCCGCCGCCTCACAAGATCCAAAGGGAATATTGCTGCAAGTAAAAACAATAATGTCAACAACGTGGAACATCAACAGCCTCGTTAAGCATCATCATGTTATAAATTGCAATAGGGTGTTCCGTGCAGCTCTGTGGTTATAGTATTCCTTTATGGGAAGTTAGGTCAATGATAAGTAGTTACTCGGTGACTCAGACCACACATTTTAGAAGGATCATACAAAAGTGTGAGCAGCAAAGAAGCCACAACAAATGAAATGGCCACTTCAACAAAAATGAGGAACAGTATTCAACAATAATAAGAATTAGGAGCACATAGCACCAAGAATTATATCTCATGCTTCAGTAAACTTATCTCAAGAAAGATTTGTCATTTAATACAGAGAGAGAAACCCTCCAGATCCATTATTATATTCCAGAAACTTGCCTGTTGATGATGCTATGCCTGATATACTGCCACAAGCTAAGCTTACCGCTATTGTAGAATCTTGGGGCCTGATGTTAAAGTACCCAGCGGTTAGAAAAGAAATGGCATTAACACAAGAGATAACGTAAATGGGCATATTTTAGTTTCAAACAAGTAGCAGTTCAATACTATTTATTTATTTTTCTTCTTTCAAGAAAGAGGTTTCCACCTTAATGACTGCCATGAAGCTCTCAGAGTTTCATACACTGCAAAGCTGATAGCTAAACTAGGTCCAACACCCTGCATCATACAAGTTGATAACCAATTACCATAACATATATATTTTCAATAAAAGAAGTCAGACTCATGCTAAAGGAAGACACATACCAACAACGTTGCTCCAAGACCTTTATACAGGCCAAACGCAGCCTCTTCTCTGGAAATGGTGTGAAGCGCATGCCACATACCCCTATAATAAATTGCATTTGTCTGCACCAATTTTAGTTCAAATTCAGCATCAAACGAAAATAAATCTTGACGTCATGGACTTACTATAATAACCCCAAGTGCATTGATAAGCGAATAATGCACAACTGTTTTTCTATACGCAGGTGAATTATGTGACCTGTCTTATCAAACAAAATATCTTCGGCAACTGTGGGCATCCATATCCAATTATCAGGTGAAGAACTTCAAACCTTCAAGACACTTTGTGAAGATAACCACAATGGGGGCAGATGATGAATCTTTATGCCTAATAAAGGTGCTCAAAGTACACTTGTTTCAAATTTTCAAAGGCCAATAAGACAGAAAGAATGACCTTCACCATTCTCACCTCTTAGATTCTGGCTTCATCAACAAACAGAATTTCTCCTTCGCACTGATGCATTTGAGATTGGAGCTTCACCTATGATGGCAAGTGAAGCTGAGATGCAGCATCGAATCATGTGGTCAAAACATGATTCAAGATACTATAGGGGATAAATCTAAAATTCAGAAATTAACTAACAAGGTAAACCAATTATTCACTTTCTAACTAATAAACAAGCCGCTCTTCGTTACAACTACATAGCAAGCTATATCACACACAGAAGAAAACTACAACCACATCCTTTTATAAAAGTTAAATTTCTACTATTGACTGAACCATTCCGGAATTCAATCAGAATACATACAATAACCAATAATGGCCGTAGGAAAACAATTTTATATTGCGACAGGAGGATCAAATGACATTGCCAACAACATTCAAAAGGGCCAATGTTCAGCATCCAATGGTTGGCTATGAGCCTATAACTTAAACCCACTACAAATGATGTTGTTGTTGTTACCTGAGCAGCAAGCCGTGTCCTCACAAGATCCAATGGGTATGTAAGTGATGCTGCCGTTATTCCAGATAAACCACCACTTACAAGTTTAACAGAAACATCTGCACCGACACTTTTTCTATGGCTTTCCAATCCAGGAACCGTCTCTAGATACTGAAAAAGATAAAACAGATGATATTAACAATAAGAAAAACTCAAAGTTAGCACTCAGAGATTCATTTGAGAAATTGGATACTGACCTTCTTGTAACGCTCATAAGAATAGAAACTGATTGAAGAATAAGGTAAACGATGAGTAATTGTAACAAGATTCCCTTTCCAAAATGCTCTATACCCTTCTTGTGATACTATTCGTGACGCCTCTTTCCAAATACTAGCTTTGCTCAATGCCTTACCATCTGAGTGCATACCTTGCAACTGAAGAAAATACACAAATTAATCCAACTTGTCTCATTTAAGTAACTACACATTTTCATCACTCAAGCAAAACAGGTGCCCCGCGAATACAATGCTCATCTATATACTAAATCTTGTGCCAATTACCCTGTATATAATGTATGAGCCTAATGTGCAGTCTTTACAATTCAATAAATCGTTAAAACCCCTATAAAATTTTCCATACAACTAAAATCCCAAATTTCAACTACTTAGATAAAAATGTCAACAAATCACATAAAAAGATAGTAGAAATTCAGGTAAAGCTCAAAATTAACAGGGAATGAACCTGGAAAAGGATAGTGAGACGAGCAAATGGAGCAGTACAAGTTTTACTAACAGCACCAGCAATACCACCAGCTAACAAGTGAGAAATAGTTCCGATCTGTGAATGTTGTTGTTGATGATACTTTCTCACTCCACCACCATCACTAACACCACTACCACCAGGATTTACAACACCACCTACTCCTCTTACTGGTTCTATTTGCATACTCATTTTTACAAAACTAAACATGCATAGATCTCTGAGACCCCTCCCTATAGAAACCCTAAGAAAAATAGAAAAAAAAAACTGATCGTCTCTTGTCTGTCTCTGCAGGGAGAAGAGAAGAGAAATCAATAGTCACAAATGAAGACTCTGACTTAATCTGATTTGTGGTTCGTTTGTTTTAAGTTTCCGTAGATTGGGAAGTGAAAACCTAATTCTGATTCTGCCGCCATCGAAGGCGTTGTCAAGTTTAAACTTGAACCGACATTACAGAGGAAGAATATCCAAAGACGCAACCCCGTATTCCGTACTGATTGATTTGTTTCCCACTCTCATCGTATCTAATCTGAACCGTAGAAATAAAAATTCGCCTTCTTTTTCTAATAAAATCACGTGATTCAGGCTTTAATTCCCTGGACCGAGCGTTGTCAACCAGACAAAAGACCACAGGACGGCCGCTCCTAGAATGATATGTATCCATCCATCCGATATGACGCGTATATTTCAGTCTTAGACATATCGATGGTATTATTTATATATCATATTATTTTAATATATGTGTATATTAATAATATTTAAAAAATTTAGATACTTTTTTCCTTGTTTCAGTAAAAATGTTATCATCATTTTTTTTATTTTAGTCTAAAAATAGGTCAAAATAAAAAGTAATAGTAACATTTTTGCTGAAACGGAAGTAGTATTTATTTTATTAATATATATTTATTATTATATAAATTTATTATTTATCAATAATTTATTAATATTATTGAAAAATTATATTTATAATTTATTCATTTAATGAAAACTTTTACCGATTTCATAACGTGTTTGTGTTTTAGTTTTTTGAAAATTTATTTATTTCCGTGTCGACATCCGCGTCGCTTCCGTGTCACCATGTCAGCGCTACCCATCCTATCATCAAAGTCCGAAGGAAGATGGTACCAATCCAAATATGCTCCTCAGCTATTTAAAAATCTAAATGTTTATTTCACACTCTACGAAATTTTAGTGACCCCGCCACTCGTATTGGAATAATTTTTGTAGCTAGAGTACTTAAAAGACAAAGTAGAAAATAAAATCTTTTAAGTGTACCATCTATTTAGACGACTTAACAACCACCCATTCATAAATAAACCTTAAAAAATAGCCTCCTGCAAATCCGGGTAGTGGAGCTAATTTTTTGTGAGTGGATGGTTTATAATTTGTCTAAATAGGTGGTACGTCTAGAAAGACTGGTAGAACATATCGTTCAGTCTCATTTTGGTCAAACTTTTTGTTTTCTAACTTCTTTTCTCTTTTTTCTTTGATGCAATTTTCTCTCAGCATATAGAACCATTACTCTGGTGGTTTTATAGCCGATATTCCTCCCTCTCCGACTATATATTAACGTTAGCCGCCGTTCACCATCGCAAGTAATCATAAATATCAAAAGCCAATTTCTAGTTAATCCCAAAGATCCAAGACAACTAAATCTCTGAAAAGTTAACAACAAAAATCACAAAGTTACAAATAAATATCACAAGGCCATAAGCCAAACTCACAATGGTACCATCCGAATAAGTGATCACTTAGACCACTTGGCTAAGTTTTCTGAAAAAACAACAAACAACCATTCAATCAAAACATCGTATTCACATCAAGGAATTTAAACATTTACAAAACAGAAGGAGCCTGAATTTCAAACATATCACTTCAATTATCCAAAAAAATACAGTTGTTACACCTTTCAAAGTTCACTTAGGCTATATTCAAAATATTATATCATTCACAGATCATCATTTTAACTATCATAAGGAGTATGAAAATCTAAACATAGAAATCCATTGTGATACCAATTTCAATCATATGCACCAGCTGATAGGAGCCTAAAATACATTATTTAGATATCAATTTTTATGTTTTTCTGAGTTAATGATCTTGTATTTTGTGTTTATTACTCTTCTTTTCTATTTTGTAGGTCTTTTGAAGTCATATAAAGTGAAAGAAGAGAAGTGGGAGCCTATGACATTGTCTGGAGTCATTGGATGTTGATGGATACAAAACTAGCGAGCACACAAATCTCTAATGAGTTAAAACAGAGAAATACTGGAGGAAAGTCGAGTTTACAAAAGCATTCATAGAATTATTAGGGGGAGGCCTATTGTTCTATAAATGTTATAGGGAGTCAACTGTTATAGGCAAACATAATTTTGCTCAGGGAAATGATGGGATTTTAGATTACCCTATATAAATAACCGCAATCGCACGTCGTCTAACTAGTAGACAAGGGCAAGTACAGGTCGAACCCACAGAGAGCGGGGAAATACTGCAATCAATATCTCAATTAACTAACCAGAAATAATGTTTTGGGATTTTAGATTAATAGATAATAAAACAAACTAAACTAATAAACTAACTCAAACGGGAGAGTTGGTAACCAGGGTTTTCAGTATCCACCATTATTTCTATTTAATCACTGAAGTGAAACATAATTCCTAAATATTCATCTATTGTTCGTTCTATCACCTATTATATGTATTAGAATCGCAAATATTACTGGGACGCCTTAAGCATGGCGCATCAAAAGCCCTAGTCTGAAGCATACACCATTTAATTGCGTTAGCGAGAAAATAATATGAAGCTAATTACAGGTTCATAAATAATATCTGGCTCTTCAAAGCATACCTCATCTAAGGATTTAACCAAAGCATGAAATATCTAAAAAGTAGACAAACATATTAGCTATCTTATTGATTCTGTGCATAGGTTTCTGTATTGTACAGAACCGGTGAAACGACAACTAATTTAAATTTAAATCAATAAACAAAATCATGGAATTAATCTATTCAAATCATAATGGTTTATTACTCAATAATTTAATTTAATTAGTCTTGTACCAAAAATGGTTTCAACATAAACCCTAGCTACAATCAATTAGCAAGACATAGAGATTGGTTTCTTAAAACCCATAAATAATTAAGAATACTAAGAAAAAGATTAAACCGATAATCGATATGTGTCACGGTAGTCGAATCTGTCTCCACCTTAATCTCTTCGTCAGAACACCACCAGCCGTCACTTCCAACACGCCTTCCTGTACAGAGCTTCTCCTCCAGAGAAGAGAAAAACAAAACCTCCGCCGAAAAAAAAAACCCTCTATACACAGCCTCCTGACAGTCTCACAACACTCTAAAAATTGTATCCCAATGCATCTACCATGGATTACAAGTGTACCTGTTTAACTTACTCACTGCATAAGCAATTAATGTATGGTATCGTACAGTTCATCAAAACATCATACCTCATATTACTCTTGAGTGTTCAAGTTGGTTAACTCCCTCACCCTTATTCTTCTTGAGATTACAAGAAGAATCATATGGAGTACAAGAAGGTTTACAGTTAAACTGATTATATTTCTTAAGTATATATTCAACATAATGATATTGACTCAGACCATATCCATTAGAACTTCTTCTAATCTTCATCCCTAATATTACATCAGCGGGGCTAAGTCTTTCATACGAAAGTTCTCATTCAACAATTTCTTAGTGGAATTAATAACATCCATGTTTGTACCTAGTATAAGCATATCATCAGCATACAAGCATACAATTACACATGCATCCTTAACAAGTTTGGTGTAAACACACTTGTCATATTCATTAATCCTAAAACCACTAGAAATCATGACATGATCGAAATTTTCACGTCATTGTTTAGGTGCTTGTTTCAAACCATACAAATATTTAACCAGTTTAGACACTTTCTTTTCACAACCTTTCACTACAAAGCCCTCGGGTTATTCCATGTAAATTATCTCATTTAGTTCACCATTTAGAAACATTGTCCTTTTATCCAATTGATGTATCTCAAGGTTATCGACATAGTCTATAGCAATTAACATCCCGATGGAGGTAATTCTAGTCACAAGTGAATAAGTATCAAAGGAATCTATACCTTCCTTCTTCTTGTAGCCTTTATCTACCAATCTAACCTTTTATTTTTCAACAGTTCCATCTATATTACGTTTTCTCTTGAAGATCCATTTACAACCCATGGCCTTACACCATGGAAGTAAATCTACAATCTCTCAAGTACGATTTTGTTGGATGGAATCCATTTCACTAATGGAAGTTTGTTTCCACCATGGAGCTTCATAGGAAGTCATGGCTTCTCTATAAGTCTGTGGCTTAGAATCGGCTAGGTATGTAATGAAACCAGGATATGTTTTTTCATTTCTAACCCTTTTACCTCTTCTAGGTTCAACTTGTGGTTCATCTTCCTCTAAAGATAATGACTGGTTGAAGGCACATTTAAGGGATCATCTAAACATCTCTTTCGAGAACCAAGTTTCAAAGGAAAAACATTCAAAGAACTATGCATCCCTAGACTCCATAATAATATGTCACTCAATGTCAGAAATTTCAGAACTCACAACCATAAACCTATAAACACTAGTATGCTCAGGATACCCTATGAAAACAATATCAACAGTTTTGGGTCCTATCTTAGTTCTCTTAAGAGGAGGGATAGACACCTTTTCCAAACACCCCCATAGTTTGAAATAAGCATAAAATGGTTATCTACCTTTCCATAACTCATATGGAGTTTTATCTGATCCTTTAAAGGGTACTCTATTCAGGATATAACAATCTCAGAGAACGGCCTCCCCCCAGAATTACCTCCCCACAAGTTTGCAGGTAATTCTGAAGTAATCAACATGAAATTCATCATATCCTTATGGGTACAGTTCTTACTTTCAGCTATACCATTGGATTGAGGTGAATAAAGGGATGTCGTCTCATGTATTATGCCATGTTCTTCGCAGAAATCTCCTATAGGAATTTCATTCTCACCACCATGGTCAGACCTAATTTTTTTAATGGTAGCATTCAATTGGTTTTCAACTTCAAGTTTATGTATCTTAAAGGCTTCTAAGACATCGTCCTTCCCTTTAATTAAATAAACATGACAATACCTCGTACAATCATCTATAAAGGTGAAAATCCAATTCTTACCACCTTTAGTTTGAACTGACTTTATATCAACTAGGTCTGAATGAATTAATTCTAAGGGTTTAAAGTTTTTATGGATGTTCTTACTGAATGATTTCTTAGCATGCTTAGATTCTACGTAAATCTCACACTAATGATCTTTATTTATAATGGTTTTAGGTATATAGCCTACGCTAGCCAACTTATGCATTGATTTATAGTTTACATGACCAAGTATACCATGCCAAACATTCAGTGACACACACATATAAGAAGAAGAATTATTCAATTTCATCTCAGGACAGGTTACATTAAGTTTATAGAGACCCTCGGTCTTATAGCCCTTTCCCACATAATCTTTGCCCTTAGTTACTACAACTTTTCCAGACTTAATTACAACTTTAAAACCCTTATCATCTAAAACAGAACAGGAAACAAGATTCTTGCAGATTTCTGGAACATGAAGAACTTCATTCAATGGGAGAGTCTTTTCAGATGTGAGTTACATCCCGACCTTTCCCTTTCTTGCAACTTATACTGCATATGAGTTACCCATATAAAGTTTCTTGTCATCCCCTACCTTCTGATATGAGGTGAACAAGTCTCTGCTTCCACACCCATGATTGGCATCTCCAGAGTCTACCCACCAGTCCCTCACATTGGTCACTAGATTAACTTCAGACACCATAGCAGAAAACTCGTCCTTATTCTCAGCAACCAAGTTAGCATTATTCTTCTTATTAAGGTCCTTACATTGTCTACAATGAATTGCCATATTGCCACGATTTCCATAAATATAGCAGGCACCCCCAAAACTTAGTAATGCTAGATTCAGGTTTATGAAACGTACCGGTACCTTTGTTATGAGGACCATGCTTAGGATTGTGTTTTTTGTTATCACCTTTTCTAGATTTGGAAGATCTGTGTTCAGTCATATGAGCCTTATCTGTCATGTCTCTTGCAGAAGAAACATTCTTGTCTTTGGTACATAATAGTTCTTCAACTTGAATCTTCTTTTCAAATTCAACCATGTTGACTTCACCAGTTTCATTTCTCAATTTTCTTTTGTAATCCGACCAAGAAGATAGTAACTTCTCAATCACTGCAGATACTTGAAACGTCACATCAATCACCATGCCTTCAGCAAGAATCTCGTAAATGATTTGCTGAAGTTCAAGGAATTGATCCATAACAGACTTATCATTCGACATCTTGTAATCCATGAACTTAGCTACCAGAAATTTCTTGCTTCCAGCAGTTTCATCTTGGTATTTTTCCTCTAACGCAACCTACAAATCAAAAGCACTGAAATTTTCTTTAACATTATAAAAATCATATATTGCATCACTCATAATATGATTTTGAGCCATATAGTTACCTCTCTTCCAGTAACCAAGGTCCTCTTTGTTTCCCATTTCATTCAAAGTTTCATTAAAAGGCTCTGCTACATACTTATCTAACTCGTGATAGCTTAGGAAAAACAACATCTTTGACTTCCATCTCTTAAAATCCTTCTCGTTGAACTTCTGTGGTTTTTCAAGATCGTTATTTCCCATTGTTACAAGATAAAATAATGTGTCAAGATCGTTGGAATCTTGCAACAATGAACAATAACGTTAGATGTATCAAATAATAATAAAGAAATGAATCAAAACAACTCTACCACAAACAACTTGACGAGGAAAGAATCACAGGTTCAATAAGTTGTCCTTAACACATTAGTTCGCGGGTATACTTAAGAACGATCAATGCTAAACCCCCAACGTACGAAGATGTGTCTAGGATAAGAATTCCCGATATAGCTTAGATTAGCACAAAACAAACTACCTACTCTTGAACTTAGCAAGAGGGATTAGAAGAGAAAGAGTAAAACTAGTGCGCAAAACAAAGTGAGAAGATGGTAAAAAGAAGACGTGATAGTAGCCGCTTCTGGAATGATTTTCAACTCTAAAAACGTTTCGTATTTATAGGAGAAAAGAAACCCTTAGGACTTCAGATTTCTTGTAAACCAAGTTTTCAAAGATAAACACGAAAAGGAATTTTACCAAAATAAATACTAAAAGAAAATATTTTATAAATAATTTACATATGGTAAAACAATTAAAATATTTTTTGGTAAAAGTAATAAATATTGGTTGATGTACACGCAAGCCCTAGGCAAGTCTTACACAAGTGCTCAAGCCCAATACATAAGTTGGCCCATGTATTTTTTGCCCACCCCCACCCATATAGAAGACTAATCTCATTAGATTATATGAGTGATATCCCTCTTTATAATATTCAGTGTGGGACTAAACATTTACCTTTCATTCACTCATGAAAATGAGTAAGTATCCTTAGATCCTTAGGTCATTAGATCAAATTACACCAAGACCCAAAAATAAATTTTATTAAACTCATTTTCTCCAACAGAGACTTCTCTAGTACTATTCGACCTTGTTTTGTATCCAATGACTTCTCTAGTGCTATTAATAGAGTTTGTTCTGTATCCAATCTCGATACTCAAATTCTTATTTAAACAATATCAATGTACTACTATATGCATATTCTGAAAATAACTAATGCCTGATTTCCAAGAACGCATTTTAGCTTAATACCTTGATTGCAAAGAACACATCAAAAATTGTTGTCTTGAGCTTAAAATATGTTGTTTTAGCCTTTTTATCAAGGACAAGCTACAAACTACGCGTCGTTCCTCTTGGACGCACCACAATCAAAGAGCAATGCCTCCAAAGACGCGTTGTATCTCTGTGCTGGGATAGACCTAACTTCTCTGCGCTAACACCAGCTTTACTAAGGAAGCATCCTGAGAGACGCGCCATATTCTCCATGCCAGGCCAAAGCCAGCTCTATGCTCACTCTACTATCATAAGCTCCTAGCGAGTCACTTGATCCTAGCAAGTCACAGGGCTCCTAGCGAGTCACTTGCTCCTAGCAAGTCATAAACACCTAGATAATCACTTGGCCCACTAAAGCAGCGTCCCAGGGACGCATCATATTCTCACTGGCTAAAGCCAGCACTAGCATATTTGCTAGCAGCATCCCAGGGATGCATTTCCTTGTGCCAAAACGCTAGCATCTTTGCTAGCTGTGTCCCAAGAGACGTATTAGCCTTTGTGCTAAAGTGTTATCTTCCTTGCTAGCAACATCCTAGGGACACATTAACTTTTGCGCCTAAGAAGCTAGTACATTAGCTTTTGCGCTAAGAGACTACCGCATTAGCCCTTGTCCTAAGAATATAGCAAATTAGCCTTTTCACTAACAAGCTAGCACATTAGCTTTTGCGCTAAGAGGCTAGCGCATTAGCCCTTGTCTTAAGAAGAAAGCGCATTAGCCTTTGCGACTAAGGCATTAGCTCTTGTCCTAAAAAGATAGCGGATTAGCCTTTGCGCTAAGACGTTCGCACATCAACTTTTGCGCTAAGAGGTTAGCGTATTATCCATTTTCCTAAGAAGCTAGCACATTAGTTGCTTCCCTTAAAATTATGCCATTCTTTTCAGCGCTGGCCTAATGCCAGCGCTAACATTATATGGTTATCTAATAAGCCTTCCTTCTTAGGAAGCTCCTCGCGATTTTGGCTTCAAACACTTCCAGAATTATGCCTTGTCATTTCTAAGATGACTTTTGGCTATTAAAAAAACCATATTACTCCTAATTTAGTACATGACCACTAACTTACCAGATGTGGCAATAACCAATATGATTATCAATTAGGTAAGTTGCACAATTTGCCTCACTTACTTAGAAAATTATTGATTTGACTTGACGTAATCAAAACAGTAGTGGTTCACGACTCCACTATCATTCTACGAGATATCAAATACAACACATAGGGGGATTATAATTGGGGTATTGGTCTTGCAGTCAACGAAAATCGTGAGTTGTGGCAACACATCCACGAATAAGAAAGTAACAAGTAGTGAGACATTTACAAGATAGTGTCAGCTAGCAGGAGGAGTATTGGTCATACAAGTCCTCCTCATTTTTCGGACATGACTCCACTAAAATCTCAATAATCGTTACTCCTTCACTTCTTCTGTAACTTCCACTACTTACGAGAAATCAGTGTGTCTTCTAAGAAATATAAATAAATGGCTTCATCTATTCGAAACAAGAACAAGACAGAACTAAGAGACAAAATATATACAGAATTAACGATTCATCCCAGAGATAATCCATTTTCATCACAAACTACAATTACTCATTACATTGATATTTCTCAACCTTCTTTGCTTCCCTCCCCTAAGACCTACCAATCTTCTCCACCTTTGTGATCGATGCAGGAAGTGAACAACCATTTCTTAGTTTAGGCTCGTCCTGTTCGAGTTTGATCTCTCAAACCTAGCTTCACTCTAACATCGTCCCCTTAGCGAGTCATAAGCTCCTAACGAGTCACTTTCTCCCAGCAAAGTCACAAGGCTCCTAGCGAGTCACAAGGCTCCTAGAAAGTCATAAGCTCCTAGCGAGTTACTTTCCCACTAAAGCAACATCCTAGAAATGTATCATATTCTTGCTGATTAAAGCCAACACTAGCATATTTGATAGCAGCGTCCCAGGGGCGTATTTCCTTATGCCAAAGCGCTAGCATCTTTGTTAGCAGCGTCCCCAAGGATGCATTATCCTTTGCGCTAGAGCGCCAACTTCCTTGATAGCAGCATCTCAGGGATGCATTAGCTTTTGCGCCTAAGAAGCGAGCACATTAGCTTTTGCGATAAGAGGCTATCGCATTATCCCTTGTCATAAGAAGCTAGTGTATTATACTTTGCGCTTAGAAGCTATCACATTAGCTTTTGTTCTAAGAAGCTAGTGCATTAGCTTTTGCGCTTAGAAGCTAGCGCATTATCCCTTGTCCAAAGAAGCTAGAGCATTACCCTTTTCGCTAAGAAGCTAGAATATTATCTTTTGCGCTAATAGGCTAGAGCATTATCCCTTGTCTTAAGAAGCTAACGCATTATCCTTTGCGCTAAGAATCTAACGCATTATCATTTTGCGCTAAGGATATTACGCTAGTCTTGCTAGCTACCTCCCTTAGCGATGTATTACTTTGCACTAAGAAGCCATCCCTAGCTCTGTTAGCTGCTCCCTTAGAAATGTGCCATTCTTTCAGCGTTGGCCTAATGCCAACGCTAGCATTATATGGTTATCTAATAAGCATTCTTTCTTAGGAACTTCTCGCAATTTTGGCTTCAAACACTTCCAGAATTATGCCTTGTTATTTTTAAGAGGACTTCTGGCTATTAAAATAGCCATGTTACTCCTAAGTTAGTACATGACCACTAACTTACCAGATGTGGCACTAACCTATCTGATTATCAATTCAATAAGTTACACAACTTGTCTTACTTACTTAGCAAATCATTGACTTGACTTGACGTAATCAAAACAGTAGTGATTCACGACTCCACTATCATTCTACGAGATATCAAATAAAACACATAGGGGGATTCTCATTGGGGTATTGGTCTTGCTTCTACGACAATCGTGAGTTGTGGCAACATATCCCCGAATAATAAGGTAACAAGTAGTGGGAAAATTACAAGATAGTTGACAACTAGCACGAGGAATAGTAGTAAGTTTTCCCCATTTCTTGGACATGACTCCAATAAAATCTCCATAATTGTTACTCCTCTACTTATTCTGTAATTTCCACCACTTACGAGAAATCAGTATGTCTTCTTAGAAATATAAATAAATGGCTTTATTTATTCGAAACAAAAACAAGACAGAACTAAGAGACAAAATATATAGAATTAACGATTCATCCCAGAGATAATTCATTCTTCATCACACACTACAATTACTCATCACACTGAGATTTCTCAACCTTCTTTGCTTCCATCCCTTAAGACCTACCCAATCTTCTCCACCTTTGTGATCGAAACAAGAATTGAATGTCCATTTCTTAGTTTAGGATCGTTCTTTTTGAGTTTGATCTCTTGAACCTAACTTCACTCTAGCATCGTCCCCTTAGCGAGTCATAATCTCCTAGCGAGTCACTTGCTCCCAATAAGTCATAAGGATTCTAGCAAGTCACTAGCTTCTAACGAGTCACTTGCTCTTAGCAAGTCACAAGCTCCTAGCGAGTCACTTTCCCCACTAAAGCAGTGTCCTAGGGATGCATCATATTCTCGCTGATTAAAGTCAGCACTAGTATATTTTCTAGCAGCATCCCAGGGATGCATTTCCTTGTACCAAAGCAGCATCCCCACGAACGTATTACCTTTGTGCTAGAGCGATAGCTTCCTTGCCAGCAGCGTCCCAGGGACACATTAGATTTTGCGCCTAAGAAGCTAGCACATTAGATTTTACGCTAAAAGGCTAGCGCATTATCCCTTGTCCTAAGAAGCTAGCATATTAGACTTTGCTCTAAGAAGCTAGCGTATTAGCTTTTGTCCTAAGAAGATAGCGTATTATCTTTTGTCCTAAGAAGCTAGAGCATTATCCTTTGCGCTAAGAAGCTAGCACATTAGCTTTTATGCTAAGAGGCTAGCACATTATCCCTTGTCCTAAGAGGCTAGAACATTAACCCTTTTTCTAAGAAGCTAGCGCATTATCATTTACGCTAAGAATCTAGCGCATTCATTTTGTGCTAAGGAGCTAGTGCTAGCCTCCCTTAACGACATATTACTCTGCAGTAAGAAGCCATCCCTATCTCTGTTAGCTGCTTCCCTTAAAAACGCGCCAGTCTTTTCAACGATGGCCTAATGCCATCTCTAGCATTATATGGTTATCTAATAAGCCTTTTTGCTTAGGAAGCTCCTCGTGATTTTGACTTCAAAAAATTCCAGAATTATGCCTTGCATTTCTGACTTCTGGCTATTAAAACAACCATGTTACTCCTAAGTTAGTACATGACCACTAACTTACCAGATGTGGCACTAACCAGTCTGATTATCAATTCAGTAAGTTGCACAATTTGCCTTACTTACTTAGCAAATCATTGACTTGACTTGACGTAATAAAAATAATAGTGGTTCACGACTCCACTATCATTCTACGAGATATCAAATACAACCCATTGGGGGATTCTCATTGAGGTATTGGTATGGCGGTCTACGACGATCGTGCGTTGTGGCAACACACCCATGAACAAGAAGGTAACGATTAGTGGGACAATTACAAGACAAGAGGAGTAGTGGTCATACAAGTCCTCCTAATTTTTCGGACATGACTCCGTTACAATCTCCATAATCGTTACTCCTCCACTTCTTCTGTAACTTCCACCACTTACGAGAAATCAGTATGTCTTCTTAGAAATATAAATTGATGGCTTCATCTATTCGAAAGAAGCACATAAGAGAACAAAGAGATAAGATATTCTTAATCACACACTATAATTACTCATCACACTGAGACTTCTCAACCTTTTTTTCTTCCCTCCCCCTAAGATCTACCCAATGTTCTCCACCTTTATGATCAAAGCAGGACGTGAACAACCATTTCTTGGTTTAGGCTCGTCCTGTTCTAGTTTGATCTCTCGAACCTACCTGAAAGTTTTCTTTTGCAGTAAAATTGTTTTCACCCTAATACACTATATATGTCATGACCGTACACAAATGATTTTATTTCTTTTATTGCTCTGAACCAGTTCTCTTGTCATTACCAATTATGGATGGAAAACAAAGATTGAAAAAAGACGAAGAAGTGGTGGCTGGTATTTCACAGTTTGGCGAGAACCATATTTGATTATGGTAGTCGTGTGAGTAATGGGGACAAACAAAAGTGGCAGAGAAGAAAAGGTTGAAGAAAGCGAGAAGATCTTGAAGAATAATAGGTTGTGATACTGAGGTTATTGCCAGCATACATGGGACCAAGAGATGAAGTTGAGCCCGTTGTTGGGTTTGAAAGAGAGAATAAAAGATTGGGTCGAGTTGAGGAACAATTGTGAGAGTGAAAAAAAATACGAGAGAAGAAAGACAAACTTGAATTGAGGCTGTTGAAGCATGGAGTTAGATGTTCAAACAAGTATAAAATTGTTGAAGTTGCAAACAAGAAGAAAACGTAAAATAAGGAGTCTGGTGGTGCATAGAATTGATGTTGTTACATGTATAGAACAGAATTGGCTGAAGTTTTGGGATCCAATTTAGACGAGATTATATGGGAACATTAATTAAATATCCTTAAAATTCGAGGCTTTCATAAATACCACCACTGCGTTCTAGAAACCTTATCCACTTAAAAATAACATTACCTAAACACCCTTTCTTATACAAAATTTCCCTTATGTATCACATAAAATATATTTTTCATTTAAAAAAAAAAATCAATTTTCATCACTTCCCCACCACCATCACTCATTCGGCACTCCACCACCACCTCCACCCCTGCCGCCACCGCCACCGCGGCTATCGCCACCATCGCCACCGCGTCTATCGCCACTATCACCAACATTGTTGCCATCATCGTCCCCACCACCGCTCCACAACCGCCACCGCAATCTGGTGTCAACAACTCAAGTTGATATCAAAATCAAAAATTTAGAAAATAAGTTAGGTCCACATTATGATGTCAACAATCAAAGTTGATACCGAAAATCTGGTGTCAACAACCAAAGTTGATACGAAAATTGAAAATTCAGAAATAAGTTAGGTCCAAGTTATGAGACAACAAGCCAAGTTGATACCAAAATCTGGCGCCAATAACTTAGTTGACATCATAATCTGGTGTCAACAACCCAAATATACAAAATTTTAACACTCAGAAACAAATTAAGCAAGTTTTGATGTCAACAACCCAAGTTTGATGTCAACAACCAAAGTCGATACCAAAATTTGGCATACTTGAATGAATGAACCTGACGTGAATCGAACACACATCTCTGAATGTAGAGTCAATTGTGCTACCATTATACTACAGATTCATCTTAAGGGTCTATAAAACTATCACCGCGGTGCATGCCCCACCACCCTCACAATAAAACGCCATGTAACCAACTTCTCACTTATACTAACAATAAAACACCTTCTCGCTCCACCACCAATACCAACAACAAACCTCCAACTCCAACAACACCACCCACTACCATCAGTCCAACACTAATATATAAACACAACCAGTTAATCAATTTAGAATTTGAAATAGAAGACATAAGAGTAACAAAGCACAAGATAAAACAAACCACAAATATCTAAAACAGAGAACTCCATGTAACCTGTAACAAAACACTTGTACCACCAACCACCGTATTACAAAAGATCTGCAAATCGCATGAAAGAACCAAGGCACAATCAGTCGAGCACTTTCATAATGTAAAATTGATAGTGTGAGATATATGTACGCTGGACTATACTTATTCAACTACCTACAATTATATCTACATTAAGAAATTGAACACATTAATATATAACCTTCCAAGTCAAATAAGTCAAATAACACATGCAAAATGCAATATGCTTCGAACACAATTTTGTTTGGATGTCTTGGAGAAACTAAGAAAGTGGAAAGTGGATTTCACATGCAAAATCTGAAATTCCTCAATACTTCAACAAATAGACTGTCAACAAACTACAACAAATAGACTGTCAACAAACTACGAAAGCAAAACTAGATGGCAAAGAAATAGCCACTAACAAATATTGTAGGAGCGCCACTAATAAACAACTCATAACTTATTCATAATAGAGCACGCGTAGAAACTAGATGATCTTGATAAGGCAGATGCCCAGGTTTAGTTTTACAAGCAACCTTTATTTCCCAATTGAACAAGAAGAATCAAATAACATAAATGTACAATAAGAATCAAATAACATAAATGTACAAGAAGAATCAAATAACTTGAATCCAGAACGGATGTGAGAGAGACATAGTGTCATAGAGAGATGACTACCCAATCTTGTATAATACTACACATAGTTAGCACCATATTCAAATGATTGGTTCTTTGGTATGAAATGGTGCATATAAACACTAATTAAAGAATTTGAAAACAAAATGCAAAGGGAAGAACATACAATAAAATCTCGTCTGATAACTTGCATGACTGCAATATTTCGTCTGGTTGAAGAGGTCTTAGAGCTACTATGTAGGCTTGTCTAGTTTTCTTTGGCTTCCACTTGCTTCTACAAATGTACTCCCTCCGTTTCAGGAAAAGAATTAGTTTTCCTATTTGCACAATGGTTAAGGCAAGATGAGAGAGAATAACTTTTATAATTTATTTCCAGATTTACCCTAACAAAAAATTTAATACTACATATATCTTTATAATGAGAATAATAACATTTCTTAAAATAACAAGGGTAGTTTTGAAAGTTTGTTATATTAAAAATGAAAGTAACTCTTTTGTTGGAACAAAAATTTAAAGAAAAAGTAACTCTTTTCCTAAAACAGAGGGAGTATTATTTACATAATCGAGTTATCCGTAAACTTCTCTATGTTAAAATTTTGTAACTTGAAAAGGAAAAATATATTCACAAATGTATTAGAATACTGATACAATCTGTCCAACCAGGGTCAGTTGTTACCTTTCCTTTCGCGTTGGTAGCATTTTCAGCTATAGTAGGTCTTCTAACCATAGCTTCTAACTGTAAAAGGAGTGTCCATGCTATTAGTTTTTGTAATAACATACGAAAACCTTACCACCTTACCACTGTGTTGAACGGTTTATGTAGCTTTTCTTGCTTTTATTTTAGTAGACTTTGCCTAAAACACATAAACACGACATACGTTATACTATTCATAGACATAAAGTCTATTAGGACTTTCAAAAATGTCTGCCATTTTAAAGCTTACGTCTTGCTGAGGATTTTTCTAAGCAACGTCACAAATTGCATTTTTCATGCACGCAAAAGGAAACTCTGCTTTAACCATAGACAAGTTCAACTTTCCACCAAATTTTCAAGTTTAAATCTGTAACCAAAACCACACATTAATTAATAAAATCATGAATCCAGAGTCTAAATAACAATTACTACCTCATAAAATTCCCCACTTCATCTTGTAATCCTCTTTCAAATAATCTCATTCAAAATCCAATCTCCATCCGAAACACACATATCAAGCTCATTATGATAAAATTAAACATAAAAAATCTCAAAGTAATTTTCTAGAGAAGGTTATGGGCATTTGTAGATTGTAAAAAAATGACTTGCAGTCGAACCTAATTATATACTACCTCCGTTTCAGGAAAATAGTTACTATCACTTTTTTAAATTAACCTATTTTTAGGTTAAAATGAAAAAGTGATAGTAACACTTTTCCAGAAACGGAGGGAGTGTATCATTAGAGAGAACAAATACAATCAACCTGAATAAACACTGAAACAACCAAAAAATTAATTCTGAAAATATCTGAAACAAAATGATGAAAATAAAATCACAGATTACTTATTAAGCTTAAACAAATCAAACATGCAAAATCTCCAACTCGAAAATACCAAAAAACCAAAACTCAAAATCAGATCTTCCAATCTTATCGAATTTGATTTCAAAACAAATTTCAAAACATAGCAGAAGAAGAAGATGAATAAGAATAGGAGGTGGTGACCAAGTGAAAATCGATCTAAATCGATTGGTTAGGAGGTGGTGGTGGTGGTGGTACTGTTGGTAGTGGACTAGGATCTAATTATTCACCAGTGAAACCTCTCTCGTCGTCTTGTTCTTTTTGGTAATGATGGAGCTGATGATGGAATTTGTAGAGACGGTGGACTAGGAGGTGGTGTTGCAATTGAAGATGGATTTGGTGGAGGTGGCGGAGCTGGTGGTGGTGTAGGCGCATAAAGATCTGTTTCTCTCTTTTGGAATTTTTGTTAATAAAGGAAACTTTTAGATCTAATAAAGGAACTGTAAGTTTGGTATAAATGATTAAATAAATTTCCTTCTGGAAGGGGTGAGGGGTATAATTATTGTTGATAGGGGTATTTTTGAAGGTCCATCAACAATAAGGGTATTTATTTAAATTTCGTATATAGATTTGAATGGGTATGTTTGTCGTGGGTTCTGGATTTAGAGTCCATATATGATTTAAAAATGTGGGTTTTGTATAAAATGTTGATTTCTTTGTAGGGAAGGAGTTTAAATATTTAAAGAAAATCACCGACAGTCACGCCTATATCACCAACATCCATACACACAAAGTGTTTGATAAAATGTCCGAACGAGTTTTCCAAGTTGGCAGAAATACAGCAAAAACTCAGCAAAAATAGTGATCTGGTGCGACTACACTGGGATGTCGGATTTTGGAGATTAGAGTTTGAACCATAAAATTTCAATGAATCATAAAGGTAGAGCATGTTAGATGCAAGAGTTTTCCGCATGACATATGAGCTATGAGCCGCGCTTTTGGCCAAGTTTCCACCAGAAATTAGGGTTTTCTAAATAGAATTTCAACTCAATTGGTATTTGAGTTGTACAAGGAAAGTGAGTTCTATTACAAGTGGGATTGTTGGAATAAGAGAAGCTATATAAGAACAGTTTCAACAAGAGAGAGATATCAAGTTTTCCATCTAGTTCTTTTCTCACCTCTTATATTCTTTTTTTGTAGGTTAGTACGGGGAAGATTTCTCGAATTTTAGGGTTTGCAACTCCATTATGAGTAGTCAGTTTTATTATTGATTAATGTTGAACTTGATTTCATAGATTTGAGTTATTATTTAGTTTGCATAAAGTTTATTTCAATCTCTATTTTAATTATTATTCATTTTCTACCGTGTGAATGATATATGAATTGTTTTCAAGTTACTCGAATGTGCAATTGCGTGACTAGTTGATGGTTTTAATGCTAGTTAATGAATTTTTTGACCCGTAAATATTTAGGGTGAAAGATTATTTTAATGCGTAAAAACGAGAAGAAGCAAGAAGTTGAGATTTTTTGCTTCGCTTTGAAGATGCTTTTTTGCTTCTAGAAGTAGGCTAAAAATAAGATATCCATAATTTCTTCTCGTTTTTAGACTTAAAAAAATCGAAAAACAACTTTTGGAATCTTATCCAAACATCTTATTAACTTCACACTCAAAAACTCAGATGGTTTAGCTAAGGAAATTTTATATTTCTCAATTGTTTAACAACATCCCATTGTCAATAATCAAAAATTAATAATTCTTTTTTGAATATATTTGAATTACGTTGTAGAAAATTTAATTATTGAATTTTGCTATTTTTTCTGTTTTTGTTAATTTCAGTCAAATTTATCTTTTGGTACCATTTAAATATAGAACCTTAAAAGAAAATATAATAGGATTCGATAGTTTAATTTCAAAAAAAAACTTATTTTCATATTTGGTTTCATGATTATCAACTTGCTAATAGATTTTAATAAAAAAATAACTGTGATGTAGATTGGAAATATTAGTTCTTGAAACCTAAAAATTATCAGTATTGTTTCATCCTTTACCATATTTTTCACCATTATTGAATGTGGTCTTCCATCCTTAAATCTTTTTTTCATGAATCATGATTATTATGAAGTGAAAAAATATGATTAGATCAAAGAAATAACGTTTAACTCTAAATTAAAAAATACAACCAACTGTTCTTCCTATTTGACTTCTACTGTATACCATTACCAAACTAGTTTCTCTAACTTTGAACTTCTGAGAAGTAATTCCGAGAAGTTCAGAAGCAGAAGTACTTCTGCTTTTGGTATCCTAACAAGCTCTAAGTCTCACCCTAATTCACGGAATATAATGCTTCCGTTTTTATTACACTTGGAGAGCCTATTCTAGGTGGTCCAATTGGATAGTATCCTCTAAAGAGCTTATTCTAGTAGGTGATTGTGGAATTGAGTAGGATAGTTGAGCCTATAGCTATTCAAGGGTGGTGATAAATAAGATATTGAGAGTAATATACCAGCAAATTTATTTCGCTCTATTTCATTGATTGACATGGATTCCTTAATCAATCTCATCCTCATATTTGCATTCTTTTATTTGTTTTCTTAGTTATGTATTACTCTCTTTCAGAAATTTAACAGATAATTTTAACTCAACTCTCTCTTAGAAATGAACCTTTGTTTATTCTTATATAACTAGTTAGTGCAAGAAAAATAGAAAATTTATTTTTGGCGAGTTAGATACCTCGTACACCAGCCTCTGAAAATAAAACCAGAAAAAAACTCCCATACTGTCAAGCTAAATAAAACCCTTTCCTCTCTTTGTTATAAATTTGTAGTCACAAATATTATAAGAATCCTTACTCACTAATTTCAAAAAAATGGATATGTGAATTCAGGAGGGACAAAGAATTTAAAGCTTCTGATTCTTACTCATAGTCCTCGTAAATATAGGCTAGCTTGACATTTAGCACTTTGAGTTCCTCTAGCAACCGCTGCATTAAGAAAATGTACGTTAACGAATAGGAGCACGAGTAGGAGTACAAACAGGTTTTCGAAAAAAGGTTGGGGCTAGGTAGAATTAAAAGCTAGGGTGGCTGGAAGAGACCTAATAGATCTAAATGAATCGAGAGAATTCAAAGATAGGCATATTAACACCTTAGTGGTGATGGTTAACATGGGCGTAAATGGCATCTGCGATTGGTAGTGGAAGTACAACAGTTTGAAAGACCTGAGATCATCCACCGGTCATGATATGAGTTCAATAAAAAATTACCATCCTTTAAGTAGCAACTCGAAAACCCTTGTTACCGCATCCCGGTTATATTTACTAATCATTAGTCCGAATTTTTTTTCTCTCACTTTGTTCATAACTTTCATCGTCATTTGGATCCATAAGAGCTTTACCTTTGTCAACTCTATTAACACCACTGCCTGTAGAACCACCATTATTTTTCCCAACATTTTTTTGACCACCACTTCCTTGACTTGCAGTCTCTTGACTTGTGTGGACAGAAAATCACAGCGCCAAGCACAAATACAAAAGAGCCAACTTCGTGGTAAACATTGGATATATTCCCTAACATTAATTGTCTCACTTTCGAGATACCTACCCATTCCATGAGATCATGACACGTGAAAAGCACTAGAATATAATCTACGACCAGTTTAAAATGGGTAGTTGGGCATTTAATAAGCAAGCAGAATGATCAATTCAGTAGTCCACAGTCTGATCTGGCAGGTGGCGAAGTGTAATATGACGAGACTCAGAGCGATAGTGACAACATCAACAAAGATCATTGGGAGAGTTGACTAGTGAAGACACATGCTAGCGAAGATAAACCCATCAACAAGAAAGCAACTGCAAAGAGCCTCTGCGAACAAAGCGAGCGAGCGACTTGAGTTGTCATCCATTATTGAAATTTTCCTATATAAGGGATTGTAAAAAATTTAAATAAGCGGGAGATTTTGAGAGGGTTCAGTGTGCTAAGAGATAAACGACTGAGAGATATCTTGTATTTGACTAGGATCTTATAATCATTATCCATCCATAGTGAAATCACCCCCATGGACGTAGGTTTTAACACCGAACCACGTAAACCGCCTGTGTCATCTTACGTTGCTTGTTTAATCATGAGTCTTAACCTCATATAATTGAATGATAATCTTGATAGTAGCTTTAGGATTATTCTCTGGGTGTATTGTGGGTTTTCCTGCAGCTACATTTTGTATCTATCGAAACAATCATTAGTCTTAAATATAGAATTAATATCTTAAGTAAAGTGTCAAATCTAGGATCTAGGTACCGACGTATTATTATTATTATTGGATCAATATTCAACACAATGAATTGTAGGGTCTACACGTGTAAACCAGGATAACCTATCGTTTGTGAACTTGGCGAAAAACTTTATTTACTATGCAACAGATTGAAAGGCGAAGATGGTATCAAAAGCAGATAAAGGGAAACGAGGAACAATTAGAAAGTGCTCCAGGATTGAATGTAACGTGGTGAATAACAAGGGAGGACCTCAAACTGATGAAACAATAGGAGGCGGAAATAATCACGTTAAAGAGGGAAGAGAGAGTCCGTTCAGAAGTGTTCATTGGGATGATGATAAATAAATTAGAAGAGCGTGCATCCAATGAAAGTGATAAATCCGATGATGAACAAGAGATGACGGTTGAAGAGAAAAGGAAAAACTCGTCAAGGCAAGATATGCAAAGGATAAATTAGCACAAGAGCGAGAACTTCTCGAGCAGCAAAACCGGGAGCTCATCGATAAAAATCATAAACTGCAAGAAGAAACTCCTGAAAAATCCAGTTTGTCAATATCGCATACCAGTCGACGAAGAGAATCAACGAATAAACTAAGAGGGTATCAAGAGAAAGTCCCCAAGAGCATGATGCAAGAAAGCATAAAGAGGAAATGAAATGATAGTTAAAAAAGGCCAAAGAAAAGGCTGCGAACCATGAGATACTAAACAAGTTCAAAAACATGCAAATCATGATTCAAAATTATCAGAACAACGAAAAAGGGTAACGGTTAGAAGATACAATAACATAGGCGCAATGATCACCTCTCAGTATCGATATCTTGTACAGAGCTTTGCTACCAAAATATACAATACCCACCTTTGGCAGCATCTTAGATGGAACAAGAAACGCAATACAACATGTTAAAGCATATCAACGATCACTATTGCAATGAGAATGTCATGATAAGGTTGTTGGCATAATAAATTGAGTTCTTATCCAAGCACTCTTGGGATTAC
>JAJJMC010010584.1:8850633-8930228 GCA_023531435.1 Papaver californicum
GTTATCAAAAAAAAAATTTCTTTCCAAATAGATCCTAGGCCTTCAAAGGTTATGTGCAAATATTTATGATCTAGTCTAAAGAGCGAAGCATTATCCTGGTTCAGTGCTCTCCCACAATACTCCATCATATCTTTTCGTGACCTTAAAAAGGTGTTCACAACAATCTGTTTAGACCAGGGGTGGAAAAGCTTTTCACCATAAAGAGAAGAGTAGGAGAAAGCCCATGAAGTCTGGTAAACCGACGGAGGACTCTATGGAATAAGGTTATGGGTCACGAGACAGAAACTAACTTGGTTCGAGGATTCATCAACGCACAATTTCCAACCGACTTGCTTTACATGGCGATATTTAAACATAAGAACACATTGACCATGCAAGAGTTAAAAGAGTTTAAATAGGAATATGTTGCACTAGAGGAAATACCGAAAGAGGCATCCTCACAACCCACCTCTACGAAAAAATTCATCTTGCGAACCGACATGAGTAACCAAGGAGCCGCGAATGCAGTTGGAGACGTCCCTTAATTAGATTACCGAGATATCTATCAAGAGAAGCAAGCACAACGATGAGAACCACCACCAAATCGAAATAGGTCGAGCAACGACTCCAACTGATATTAGCGACTGTGGGAATATTTGTCTCGGTAGGGAATATACAATGATCAAAGTTTCAGCGAGCGAATACCCAATGTTCTTAGGTTTGAGGATCGAAAGCTTCCGAAGCTGAATACGTCTTTGTAGGTAATCATGCGAACTCTAGAAAAATCCGAATCTGGAGGAATAGAACCACCTCCTCCAGGTATAGTCATCAATATTTTGAGTATCATAGATTTCATGGCCACACTACTGACAATTGGAGGAATGTCAAAAGGATAGTGCTAGACTTGTTAGATCAGGGAAAACTTTGGGAATTCCTAGGAGAACTGCCACCTCCACCACCATGACAACCAGAGCTAGTAACGACACACGTCCACCAAATAGAGATCGAGTGAGGAACTGAGCACTTACGATGCAATTCGATCATACATTCGGCGAGAACCGAGGCCAACTTCCATATCAACATCATTAGTCAAGTGGATATGCGTGATCGCAACAGAAATGGGATTTTCATCGTTGCAAAGGCCCCACCTTTAGAGAGATAGATGGCTCAACCATTTGTGTTTTCAGCATCGGAGGCACTGATGTGTGTCACATCATGTCAAAATTATTTATTACTCTCTCACTACTTAAGATTTATATGAAGCAAGGGTAAAAAAGGATCATTACCACAGGGAGGTCTTGGTTATTATATGATTTCGCTATCTTATGTGAAACAAGGGGGATTTTATGATTTTAATGAAACAAATCTAAAATAAAAGAAAACAAGGAAAAGTAAACAAGCAAATCAATAGGTGGAATATTGGATAAAGGTTTCATCTTCAATTTTAAACACATATCATCGAAAGCCCTAGAATACCTTGATCGCAAGAGTATCCCGAAAATTCCTCAAGTAATCAACAAATACATTAAAAGATGCAATATAAATTCTACGAAGAGAACAACCTAACGTGTAAAAGCACTAATCAAGTTCAGTTCCCATGGAGTATTAAGATTTTTGAAATTAAGCTAATCAATGGAATTGACGTGGAAAACGCACTAATCAATTTAACAAAGGTCAAATTCTACATGCAATTATTAGGATACATCACTAAAAGCAATGACCACATCATGCTACTTGTACTCAAGGATTATCACTTTTGCGTATAATAAATCCTAAATTAGCTATATATATGGATGTGAGTTCAACTAATTCTATACTTAACTAAACAAACATTCAATTATATTACAAAACGTCTATCATGCAATTGTTATAAATGGTAGAATGTGAACGACAATAACGAGAGAAAATTAAATCAATCAAATAACGTGCTTGCAAAATCCGACTACATCTTTAACCAATAAGAGAAGTTAGCTATACATAGTTTTAGAGAAGAATAAATCAAACCGAATATGTGGGAAAGATAATCGCACGCTCCAGCGCAACTTTAGCTTCTTCTATTAAACCACAACATCCTCCGTAGCTTTTCTCTACTTCCAAAAGTCTTTTTCTTTTCTTTGCATCTGTGTGTCTGTGTTTCTTTCTGTCTATGTAGTTATTTTATAGAGCTCACGGCTTCTATTTATAGATTTAAATTTAATGACCACCTCAATTCTTAGAGTTTTAAACTTAATAAAACTCTTAAAAAATCTTAAAATACATCCACTAAAATTTCTTGCACGTATTATAGCCTCCTTCATATTTTAATTATTTCTTTAGCCTGCATACGCCTTTCAATCCGATCCTATCTTTTTTGCGTCTCGTTACTCAATTTTTTTAGCAACACTGTTTCAAACTCGAGTTTGTATCTAGCAAGAAAACTACTTCCCTATCTAACTCAAAATCCTCTTAAACCACTTCTCGAGTTCTTCCAACCATCATAGACTCTCTCTAACTTGAACCAATAAGTGTCTAAAAGTCTACAAAAGAGAGAGAATGACTGGGTTTTTTAGCTGCTCTTTTAGGGTTTATTAAGTTATTCACGTTTTTGATTATCTTGGTCAGTTTTTGGCTAATCTAAGATGGTGGAAACGATTGCTTCATCCTATAACAACATCAACAATGGTAATCCTTCCTTTGCTGATTTGGTTAAAGAAAATAAATCTCTTAATCCAACTTCGATTGATATCTTTTCGTTACCAAGCTCTTCTTTCAAAGAGGGTGAGCCTGCTTTAGATGTGCCTATTGATAATTTTCAATAAGGATGTTCACCTTTTCAATACAGCCTTATAACAAGATTGGATTTTACCGGATTAAATTTTAATGAAGTTAAATAAACTCTTGAAGATCAATTGATACTTGGTCCTGATAAGTGCAAGTTTTTACCAATGAGTAAAGGGTTTTTTATTATTATGTTATCTTCTTTAGAGGACAATGAGAAGATACGTCATGGTTCTTTATGGATTGTTAATCAACAAGTATTGAGGTTACAAGATTGGTACCCTAGTTTTCAGCCGGAAAAGCAAAGAACTTCTCATGTTGTTGTTTGGGTAAGATTTCCAGGTCTTCAACTTGAGTTATGGATTGATAAAATCATGTTGTCAATGGGAAAAATTCTTGGTTCACCAATAGGGGTTGATGAAAAAAATCTAAATCTTGAATATGGATACTTTGCTTCAGTTTTGGTGGATATTGATTTCGCCAAACACATTCCAAAGAGAATGTATATTACTGCGGGTGGGAAAGGTTTTTGGCAGTATATTGATATATTAAAACACCCAAAACTCTATTCTCATTATAAAATTGTTGATCATAATGATTCGGAGTGTAAGAAGAAATCAGCTAAGAAGAATGTGAGCAACCAAATAGTTACAATTGATACAAGTGCTGAAGTAATGGATATAAAAAGGATACTAAAGATGTCTGTAATCCTGTTATGCAAAATCAGTTTTCCAAGAATACAATTGTGGGTACTTGGCAGCAAGTGAGAGGTAGAAGAAATACAGAAAATTCAGTTTTTTGTGTTGATAAAGCTGAGGTGGTTTCAAAAAATCATTTTGAAATTCTTCAAGGTTCGATGAAATGATTAAGGGAGGGGCTAGTGATAGTGCACAAGCTAATCAGATGGAAGAGTATCTTGCAAAGGATGAAGCTGCTTTCCGTGTGGCTTCAGCTGAATTGGCTGGGCGTAAACAGACAAGAGTTGATTATGAGGCTACGGTGAACACTCTTAGAGTGGATGAGTTGTATGCTTATGATAATATGGTTAAAACTAAAACTGATATTCTTGAGGTTAAACTTGGCTTTAGGACTGGGGAGTATAATAAGGATGTGGTAGAAAGTGAGTCTTTGGTGGAAAGTGAGTCTGATGGGGAAATAGGTTGCTATAATAAATCTGTGACTTGGGGAGACTTTGACGCACGAGTACAAGAGGAAAGGGCGAAAAAATTGGCCGAAAGGCAAGTTAGACAAACGGATTTAAGAGAAACATTGGCTACTTTTGGTAAAAATAATAATTTGGAGTTGGAAAAGGCCTTGACTAGCTCGGATAATTTAGTTTTGCAATCTGACTTATTGGAAAATAGCGTGAAAGCTGTTGGAGATAAGTTAGGATCCGATATAAATAAGGAAGGTGTTAACTCTGTAAGGAATTTGGCTTTGAATGAAATAAGTGGTGTTAAGGAGTTTGGTTTGAATAAGGAAAGTCTAGTGTTAAATAAGGATTCTACAATTGTTTTCGTGGGGTTCAATTCCAGCAAGGTTTTCACTTTTGACGCTACAAATAAGGATTCTTTGGGCGGAATTTTGAATATGGAAATTGGTGGGTCAATTTTGAGTTTAATTGATGCAGAAAATAAAAAGTATTCTGTTTTGAACATATCAGAGATAAATAAGGGAATGGAATTGAATTTGCCTAATACATGTTCAAATGTGGGCGTAAAGATAAATATGGAAGTATTTGGCACTTCCAAACAACAAAAGGAGTTGGACTCTGATTTTAGCTTGAATTTGGATAGACTTGGTAACAAGGTGCTCAGTGGAGTCTCTCCTAGTACTTTGAGGCGAAATGGGCCTTCCAAAGAGAAAGAAGGATCTCTTAATACCAAGAAACAAGCCCAAACTCATATTAAGCTTGTTCCTGGTAATTATGCTACAATGAAAGATGAAGATGAAGATGAATCCTTGGAAGAAATTGAAGAATTTGATTTGGATGCCATCTTCTTCAAGGGTGGATCTTATAGAGTTAGAAATCATATAGGGAAATTGAAAGGAGTGGGTTTTAGGCGTTGGTAGTTGTGTCTTAATTTCTTTTTAATTGATGCTATTTAATTTATTTCTTAGTCTTTGACTCTTTAATTTTTGTATCTATACTTTTCTATTTTTAATGAAATTTTTTACTTATCAAAAAAAATAAAAATTGAACCAATAAAAGCAACTCCATTAATATAATCCTCATCACCATTACAGGCCATAAACTACCACTCTCATCTAACTCGAGCCACCATTATCTTCCAGCCTTACTGCCATCTTTCCTCTTTACCGAGAACAGAAACCGCCATCGATGATCACAGAATCACCACCAATCAAATCTCTGTTTTTACTTAACTAACATCTTCTCACTAACCCCATGATTGATTCTCCATCTTTGAAATGGCTACCAGTCTTCACTAACTTCCATTAATGGCAGAGACTCTATCTCGATCATCCACATCATAACCAACATTAAATCACCATTAACAACATTAAACATCACGATAATGGCAGCAACCTCTTCTCCACGGACTCGATCATTTAAGTTACCATTGTTGCCATCATCTCGAGCTCCTTCTACCAACTGCCGTCAAGAGCCCCAATACCGTAATCACACACACAGGGAAAAAATCTATTTTCTGTTTTTGAATTTGGAAGAAGATAAGGTTCCCTTGGCATGTAGTCTGATGCCTTTATAAACATTTGAATAATTGGCATCCTTGAAAAAATTAGCAGGTGACTTTAACAATTGAATTTCAGCTGCCCCTTAATGTACGATGGGGTGTCCATAGCAGTTGTCTTAAAATGACAATTCTGCTTTTAGTTCTTGATTTGATCATAACTTCTACTTATGACCTCAGAATTACTTTACTTTCGTCGTTGGCTTCGTAATTCGATTCTCTACAAGATGGTGAGAAGAAATTCTGGATTATACGGAGTTCCACTAGGTCTTTGTCAATTCTTCCTTTATAATGCTCAGTTTCACTTCTTTTAAAGATGTAACCTGACAAAAGAAATAAACTACAAAATTAATAATAATACAAGATAATTCACATAAAAGATAACAAATAAATATAAGAAAATTATACTTAAGATATGTAAATTATGCACTTATCAAATTCCCCCACACTTGCCTTTTGCTAGTCCTCGAGCAAACTACAAATCTAAACTAACCTAGAATACAACAACTCCCTTTTGTTGAGAATACATACACACTTAACATGTAAAACAAGCCTTTATACCCATAGTGGACAAGCTATAGTCTCGTGAGGGTTTACAAGAGGTATACCCACAAAACCTAATTTCCAACTTTCAAATATTTCAGAGCACATGCATCCAAAGATCTATGAGGACATCAAGTTTCTGCACACTAATAATAAGAAGTTAGAAATACCAAAGAACATTATTCTCATGTTTAACCCTTGAGTTAGGAGAAAACCACCATATGAAAGAATCCATCCTCAAGAGCGATCGAATAAGCATTCCTCGACTTCTGCCTCACCAATAGGGTTTTATGAAATTTCACTCAAGAGACGCACTTTATGGTTCTCATTAGTGCAGGTAAGAGTGAAGATAAAAATCATGCACATGTTGAATGGTGGGAAGGAAAAGTAACCTTCTGATTCATATTTTGTTATCCCACAGAAACGTGGGATGAAAAGAACACTTTTTTTCCTATGATGATCTCTAAAAAAGGAAATCAACCACTATGTGAGGATGGGAACGCTTATTTACCTTTTCACCCGATCTACAATCAGCACCACTCTCACAGCGAATAGAAACGTCTTCGATCTTCTTTGTCTTCGTCTTCAACTATTGATGATGAACTTCTGAACTTTGTAGGACTTTGACAATTTCTAACAATTTTCCTCAAATTCGTATTGCTTGAAACTTCTCTATAGATTTATTCTCTCCCATGGCCTTATTGAATAAATACAAAAAGAAATATACACTAAAAGCAATATAATTACTATATTATTTTTCCTTTATTATTATTATTATTATTATTATTATTATAAAGGGATTTGATTAGATGAAAAAAGTGATTTACAGAGAGACGGTAGGAAGCCTAGATACAAGCTGGGAACCCACCCCTTTTTGAATGGAGATGCCTAATCTGAAGAAAAAAGAGTTTCCAATTTTGTAGTTATAATCGAAACTAGCTACACAATTCTGCAACCTCTTTACAAAAGCTACCATATCCTCACCTAGTTCCCCTAGGATAGTGAAGGCTAGCACGCCGAGGCTATAACCGTGGGCGACACATTTGTATAGGTATTTGTTTCATTTACGGGTAATGGCGCTCGAAATGGCTTGCCCTGGCGTGTAAGTTGATCTCCCGCCGCCAGTGAACGGGGACACCCCGGTAACATCGAGACAGACGTCACGACCATTCTCCCAATTGTACACGAGGATGTCCATTGGCCGTAAAGAATTCTCGTTATCCGATAAGAAACCCAATTTGACTTCTTTCCACGCAGACACTTTGGCATGGAAGCACATGTCCGCAAGCACGCCACGGACTAAGTCGTGCCTGAACTTTGGGCCCACCTCGCTGGCACAGTGTAAGGCGTGGTCTCCGAAGACGTGCATGCATCTACCGCAGCAAAGACATAAGATACTCTCTTCAAACATGGGTATGCCAAGTCTGTAGTTAAGCACAGCCCGGAACTGCCGAGGCCCAATTAACTGGTTAAGCCCAGCTATGAGGACTGCTTTGAGGAAGTCTTGTGTGTGGTTGATTTTGGTGCTTTTCCATAGGATTCTATCGCGTTCAGATATATTGAATCTACTGGAGATATTCTTCTTAACAACATCAAAGTATAGGACTGCCAATGAGTGCATTGGGCTTGGGGCAGTAGCTTGGATGTTGTAAGAAGAAGTCAAGCCACATACCTGGGTGAAGCTTGACAGAGATTAAGATAACAACTTAAAAAATAGTGAAACTGAAATTAACATGACCATGGGGAAAGGAATTAAGCACCTGATTCTCCACAACTTGTATTGCCTTGGTATCGTATAAACTTCAAAAACTTACATCTTTTTTTTATTTCTTTTTAACTTTGTCTTGTCTTCACTTTTGATATAGAATTTTGCTCCTCTTTTTGTTGCTTGCAAACCTTAACTGTATTCAACTTTCTTCGTAATTTTGATGTCGCTCCGCTTATTGATGATGATATGTTTCTCTTGGTGCTTTGTCGAGAGAATGGTACCAACTGCAAACAAGAGTACAACATAGAGTTAGCGATTCTAATGACACCCTCATGATTGATAGAATTAGCATTCAAGAGATCAGAAAAGTTTTGAAAGGGTGCGAGGTTGAGTAACTCATTATTCTACCCGGAATTTATATAGATGAAACATTCTAAACGGACAATATTGAAGTTTTGATGCCTCACTCATATTTGGTTAGTCTCCACTAATAATTGATCAGCTTCTCTAATATTGTATTCTTTCTACACCTAATTCACCACCGGCGGTTTAAGTCCTTTTTTTTCGCCTCTCAACAACTAAGAAACCCGAATATAGTTCTCTAATACTTCTAAGTTCAGTTATTTCAGTAGGAACTATATATATAAACTTAGCTAGAAGTATACTAAGTAACTCTAAAATCTCTAAAAGTTGGAGGTTTTCATGTAAATATGTACAAAAATTTTAAAAATTCTACTTACAAAAGTGAATATTAAGAATCTATATGATTAACCACTCCCCCACACTTAAACCTTACATTTTCCTCAATGTAAATTTACTCGTCCAATGTAAAATCAAGGTGGGAACTTCCTACTAATGATATGAAAAGATAAGAAAAAAAAACTAAAAAGATAAAATATAAAAAATACTAAACCAATGGGTTGTCTCCCATGTAACACTTGGTTTAAAGTCGTCAGCCCGAATCTCTGGTCGCCCTTAGACCAACAATCTGAAAATTTGGGGATCCACCCATGGAAAAATCTGCAATTCTAACAAGAGCTTCACAAGAATATTAGTAAAAGAAAAGAATATTGAAGCTATCGACTGATAGAAGTTTCCCCTACACTTAGTCCTTTCTACACTCAGAAGTGGATAAAGAACATAGAATTTGGGAACTTCTATAAATTCCTCTTCTAAAACCTGCATAGTATGAGAATCAAATATTTCCAATGACGGATATTTAAAAGCAAAGTAATTGAACAAAACTTCTGAAGCACATACATCTAAGCCAAAAAGAGGTAAAAGATCAATAAGCGGAGGTTTATTCAAACCTTCTAAAGTCGCTTGTATTACGAGATTCTCATCTTTCTCAAATACTTCTATGAATTACCTACCTCGTGTGTATCGTGATCCTCTGTCTAACCGATTTTCATTAGCTTTTGCCTCAACAAGAATCTCAGCATCAACATTATAAGTATCATCCCCGGCAAGTTGAATTAGGTCTCCCATAATATCATTCAATTCGGTTTTATTCTCAACATACTCCTATTTATTTTCAGACTCATCGTAATCAGAATCTTCATCGATTTCCCAACATTTATCCGAACGTCGTTTGAATTCCATACATCAGGTCCTACTAATTTTTTCTAGAAGTTCTTCCGGGGTTCCGTCATCATCCAACTTGTATAGTTTCTGAGTAAGTTTTCTGATATTCACACGTTTTCTACCATTAACTACAATAAAATCTCTCGCATACAACTCTTCCCTTTGAATGGATGAATGATCATTATTAAGATCAAGAGTTGAGTTAACCATACAATTATCACCAAAAGTCTGATTCAGAGATGGAATAAATTCATCATTGGTGCAAGGATTTTCGAAAGTTTCAAAATCATCATCGTATCCAAGAGAATAATGTCGCTCACGTTCTTTTCTCAAGGCTGTTTTAGCTTCTAAAATTTATGCACATGATTCCCCTTCATCTATTAATTGCTCAAACCTTCTATCAAGTTCTCTCAAACTTGGTAGTCTTATACCATCAATTGTGGTAGAGTTTCTAAACCCTGTCTCCTCTCGTTGAAAGTGTGAATGATCATAAATACGATCAAGAGTAGATTTAGATAAACCATCACAAACATAATTATTCTACCCTCCATGTAATTGCTCACTTTCATACCTACTATAAGGAGGTTGACATGTATGAGAATAATCAAAAGGGTACGTGGAATATTGGTCATTAGTAAAGGATTGGTTGTGATTATACTCCCTGTATGGTTGTAAATTGTCATAGGATTGAGATTGAAACAAAATAGATTATTGTAATATGCTCGTTCCATGAAAAATAAGTACCTGAAATAAGATTCTCAAAACTAGGTTAGAATCATAAATTAAAATCAGAAATAAAAAAATTAAAAGAATAATAAAAAAATAATGAAAAAACTAAAAATCAAATAAGAAATAAAAAAAAAATAACAATCCGCTGCCTCCCCGGAAGCTGCGCCAAAATTTGTGTGTGTCACAGCATGTCAAAATTATTTATTACTTTCTCACTACTTAAGATTTATATGAAGCAAGTGTAGAAAGGATCGTTCTCACAAGGAGGTCTTGGTTGTTATATGATTTTGATATCTTATTTGAAACAAAGGAGATTTTATGATTTTAATGAAACAAATCTAAAATAAAAGCAAACAAGGAAAAGTAAACAAGTAATTCAATAGGTGAGAATATTGGATAAAGGTTTCATCTTCAATTTTAAACACATATCTGAATGAATGATTAGAGTTCCAATTTAATCTCTAATTATCAAAAGCCCTAGAATACCTTGATCGCAAGAATATCCCGTAAATTTCCTCAAGTCATCAATATACACATTAAAAGATGCGAATATGAATTTTACCAAAAGAACAACCTAACGTGTAAAAGCACTAATAAAGTTCAGTTTCCATGGAGTATTAAGATTTAGGAAATTAAGCTAATCAATGAAATTGACGTGGAAAATGCACTAATCAATTTAACAAAGGTCAAATTTTACATGCAATTATTAGGATGCATCACTACAAGCAATAACCGCATTACGCTATTTGTATTTAAGGATTATCACTTTTGCATATATAAACCCTAAATTAGCTATCGATATGGATGTGAGTTCAACTAATTATAGACTTAACTAAACAAACAATTCAATCATATTGCAAAACATCAATCATGCAATTGTTATAAACGATAGAATATGAACGACAATAGCGAGAGAAAACTAATTCATCAATCAAATAACGTGCTTGCAAAATCCGACTACATCTTTAACCAATAAGAAAATTGAGCTACACATAGTTTTAAAGAAGAATAAATCAAACCAAATACGTGGGAAACATAATCTAACGCTCCAGCTATATTCTTCTATTAGACCACAGCCTCCTCCGCAGCTTTTCTCTACTTCCACGAGTTTTTTTCTTTTCTTTGCGCCTGTGTGTTTGTGTTTCTTTTTGTCTACGAAGTTATTTTACAAATAGAGCTCACGGCTTCTATTTATAGATTTAATGATCGCCTCACTTTTTAGAGTTTTAAACTTAATAAAACTCATAACAAATCTTAAAACACGCCCCACTGGAAGCAACTCCATCAATATAACCCTCATCAGTAGGGCTGCACAAACCCGCCCAACCCGCACCCGCCCAACATTACCCGACCCGCACCCGGCCCGCCGATGAACGGGTCGGGTGCGGGTGATTTTTTTAAAACCCGCTTATCAACGGGTCGGGTGCGGGTGATAACTCCTCTCACCCGACCCGACCCGCCCACCCGCCATCTCACTCATAACTCATAAGCATCAACTGATTCAACTCATCGACTTTATTTTCATTTTTCACTTTTCAGAGACTTCATCTTCTTCTCTGTTCCATACTTTCATTTCTTCTTCAACTATTCTTTCTTACTTCTCTTACAGAACACACCACCACCACCACCGTGAACCCAACTGCATCATCAGTTCATCACCACCATCAGTTGAATCTCTATCAGGTGTACAGCCGTACATGTACTGTTTCTTTTATTAAATTTTTTCTGCCCTAATTGAAATTAATGTGTTCATTACATGATTTAGTAGCAATTGAATATGGGTTTTATTAGTTTTGAGTGTTTGTAAATCTGTGATAGGGTTTTACTAGTTTTGAGTGTTTGTAAATCAATTTTAGAACTAGGGTTCTTCAAGTTAAAATTTGGGGAATTTTCCCAAATCTGTTGGCAATGTCTAATCCTTGTTAAATGCTTGTGTGAGTTTGTACGAGTTCATTTTTATATATAATCAGTGGTGTAGTGCAGGTTGTTTCTTTTAACATTCATTTGATTCTGGTTGTACGAGTTCATATATTAAAATGAATCAAATGAATGTTAAAAGAAACAACCTGCACTACACCACTGATCATATATAAAAATGAACTCGTACAAACTCACACAAGCATTTAACAAGGATTAGACATTGCCAACAGATTTGGGAAAATTCCCCAAATTTTAACTTGAAGAACCCTAGTTCTAAAATTGATTTACAAACACTCAAAACTAGTAAAACCCTATCACAGATTTACAAACACTCAAAACTAATAAAACCCATATTCAATTGCTACTAAATCATGTAATGAACACATTAATTTCAATTAGGGCAAAAAAAATTTAATAAAAGAAACAGTACCTGTACGGCTGTACACCTGATAGAGATTCAACTGATGGTGGTGATGAACTGATGATGCAGTTGGGTTCACGGTGGTGGTGGTGGTGTGCTCTGTAAGAGAAGTAAGAAAGAATCGTTGAAGAAGAAATGGAAGTATGGAACAGAGAAGAAGATGAAGTCTGTGAAAAGTGAAAAATGAAAATAAAGTCGATGAGTTGAATCAGTTGATGCTTATGAGTTATGAGTGAGATGGCGGGTAGGCGGGTCGGGTCGGGTGAGAGGAGTTATCACCCGCACCCGACCCGTTGATAAGCGGGTTTTAAAAAAATCACCCGCACTCGACACGTTCATCGGCGGGCCGGGTGCGGGTCGGGTTAGGTTGGGTTTGTGCAGCCCTACTTACTGCCATCTTTCCTCTTTATCGAGAACATCGACCACCATCGATGATCACAGAATCATCACAAACAAATCCCCTCGAGTCCATCACGTCCATCAAATCTTCATTTCTATTTCACCCTCACTGTTGCCAGCAAACCATCTTCTCACTAACCCCATGATTGATTCTCCATATTTGAAACGACTACCAATCTTCACTAACTGCCATTAATGCCTGAGATTCTATCTCGATCAGCCAAATCATAACCACCATTAAATCACCATTAACAACATCAAACATCACAAATAACAGCATCAACTTCTTCTCCGCAGACTCGATCATTTAAGTCACCATTGCTGCCATCATCTCGAGCTCTTTCTACCAACTTCCATCAACAACCCCATTACTATCAGCACACGCACAGTGAAGAACCCTATTTTTTGTTTTTGAATTTGGAAGAAGATGAGTTGCCCTTAGCAAGTAGTCTAATGCCTTTATAAACATTTGAATAATTGGCATCCTTGAGAAAACTAGCAGGTGCTTTTAATAATTGAATTTCATCTGCCCCTTAACGTAAGATGGGGTGTCTATAGTTGTCTTTAAATGATAATTCTGCCCTTTGTTCTCATTTTGCTCATAACTTCTTCTTATGACCTCGGAATGACTTCATTCTTTCGTCGATGGCTTCGTAATTCAATTCTCTACAAGATGGTGAGAAGAAATTCTGGATTATACGGAGTTCCACTAGGTATTTGTCAATTCTTCCTTTGTAATGCTCCATTTCACTTCTTTTAAAGATGTAACCTGACAAAAGAAATAAACTACAAAAGTAATAATAATACAAGATAATTCACATAAAAGATAGCAAATAAGCATAAGAAAAGATACTTAAGATATGTAAATTATGTACTTATCAAGCACCATAAAATGGGAAATCCCATACTGACCCTCTCGTTGTAACCCTGAAGATGAACAAATTTGTGGTAAATAAGATATTAGTGGACACGGGAAGTTCTGTAGACATTTTGTTCTATGACACCTTCAAGCGAATGGATCTTCCGGATTCTATGCTCATCCCGTAACTTATAATACCTTCCGGTTCAATTGAGAACCTTCAAGACCAAAGGGAAAATTCACCATGATAATCTACATCGGAAAGATAGAAACAATCACCACCTTTTGTGTAGTTAACGTGGAGTCTCCTTACAGCACCATCGTCGGATGACCATAGGTTCATGGAATTAAATGAATAGCATATCAATATATCATCAATTCTTATGCTTTCCAACACCAGAAGGTATAGCCGAAGTCAAAGTAGATCCAGCCGATGCAAAGTTCTGCAACAAAGTGGATGTTCACTAATATGAGGAACTTGTCGATAAGATCAAACAGAAGAAGAAATAGGCCAAAGAAGACAAAAAAGAGCAGGAAAGAAAAACTTACGAAGTCAAAGAAGCGAGTGGAAAGGGGATTTCGAGCGAGATCCCATGCGAAGAAGGTTTGTCTGCATAGCGATTAAAGAGCCCAACCCCTCTCGGAGAGCCAATGATGAACTTCACGGCAGCAGAGCCCACCAGGGATATAAATCTAGGGACCGCTGGTGATACAAAGATAATCAATATTGGCATGTTAGTACCTAAAAATTGATTCTAGGCAAAAATATATATTTTTGAAGTACTTTCTTTTGATTCGGAAATCAAGATCGTACAAGACAAGCCTAAACCAAAATAGTAGCCGTTTCGTCTTTCTTCGGTCACAAGGAGAGAAAATAGGTTAATCTTAAATTATTTACTATAGTTGGGAACACACACATTTCCTTGTAAAGTAGTGGAAGTTGTGAGGAGATGGAGTGATGGAGATTATGGGGTAATGGTGTAACCGCCTTGGAATCTTCGAGAAACCATTACTCCACTACTACTTTCACTGCTTCAACCTTACCACTACTTTGTAACTTCCTTATCATGGGGTGTTGCCACACCTCATGTTGCTATAACCACCAGACCAAAACCCCATGAAAAATCCCCCCATGTAATTATTTTGACTTCTCATAGATTTAATGGAGTCATGGACTCAAAACACGTGAGTTTGTTGTAAGATAATTCTATTGATGAGTTTGTATCAACACAGTATGACAATGGCCTAGTATGGCGCTAATAGCAAGGGACAAGGATTACACGAGCATAGGTGCAAGAGTAAAGGGCGAGAAGACGCGCAAAGTAGAAAAGAGAAGGAACAGTGCTAGCGCTAGCGTTGCGGCAACATAGGCGCTAGCGCTACCAATAACACTGCTAATACTTGTTTTCCGCGTGCTTTGTTAGCTTTGTTGGCTTTCAGCTTTTTGGCTTTTTCTGGACTTTTCTCACATATGTGTGCTACTTATTGGTGTTGGGAATATGGCTAGGGATTTTCCAAGGCTAGCGCTTGCTAGTGCTATGGTTATTGCTTATACATTACTAGCTTTGGTATTTATTAATGTCGTGACCATACTTATGTCCTATTTAGAGTTTCTCAGTCGCATGAGATTTTAATGTTAGCATTATGCTTAACTTTTATGCAGTGCATATAGGACATATTCAAGAGATTCAGCCGTGGAAGTTTGCAACATGAGATTATGCTTGATGTAACTCTGTAATTGGATAGTATGCATCTAATTAGCATTTTTATCCAGATATGGCATAACCTCTATTCTGAACGTTCATAATTTTGTATAATCAACATATTTTGATTAATACAAATAGTTTGCACGTGAAACAATGAAGGTTTAGTTAGGTTAAGCCATGAAATTTTAAAAGTGCTTAAATATATAAAGAGCTACAAAGCTATTGTAGTTATGAGCTGAATATGCATTCTTAATTCTCTTGTGGAATAAAAATAGAAATACATATCTATAATTATGATGCCGGGTCATAAATTTATAAATAATTATTTTATGCTTCTGCAACTAGGCAAAAAGCAACATTACAATTTTCTCCTTCGTAAAAAATCCACCATCAACATTAAGTCCCCTTTTTAGCGCGGAACAGTAATGTTTCGTGGTAAGCACTAGATGGTGATGTTGATACTAGGGAATCTTCAAATAAATAAAGTTCGTAAGACTAGAAATGGTTACTCATCTTTTTCGCAACATTGCAATAGGCTTGTTTTGTTAGCTGGTCGTTTCAGAAAAGTGGTAAAAATAGTTCGTTCGCTGAGACTTGTGAAGATTCGTTTTAGACCTAATTTTGATTTAAACTAGAAAATAAGTAAAACATTTTAATAATATTGGGAAGAACTGGAACTCAGGATTCCACCAAAATTACTTGTGAATGATTTCTACAATGATTTGTTAACAATTATAGTTATTTTATTGACTCTGTTTCTTTGCCAATAGTAGATTTCTAAAACGCTAACTGTAAATCACAAGCATGGCGCATCAAAACCTCTTAAGTCCCAGCATACACCATCAAACAAAATCACAACTAATTAAGAAAAATCATAAATCAATGCAAAAGGCATTAAGAATCAAATATAGTTACCATTCTTTCATGAATTGCGGCTTCTCCATTGTTCCAGTGGTTGGGTTTAGATCATCATGCTCAAAACAAACTCAAAATATTGGTACATGGCTCAAAAGTGCTTGAGAAGAAGAAAAGAAGCTAAAAATAATAAAACAAGAAATCTGCAACGTTTTCTAGGCGTTACAGATTAACTGTTGCAATGGAGCTTGAAGATAAACGTTGTTGATATGTTAAAAAAACCCGTTGCAGCTGAAGATAAACGTTACAAAGACGAAGATATTCGTTGCAGATGGGTTGAAGGAATCGTCGTCGTATCCTTGTTCTTCACTAGCAGCAACACTTTTCTTTTTTTTCTCATGTTTTCTTCCCGAGCCTCCCCCCCTGATTTTTCTTCCTCCTCTTTGTTATTTATAGGTCTTAGATAGTATCCCTATTATTCCTTCATAGCTTATGACTCAAATAACTCTCCAAAACCGAATCAAACTCGTGTAAATCCAAATCAGGGAGTAAACCCTTTTCTGAAAAAAATATGGTTTTCCACCCATTTTCCCGGCTTTAAACTCTTATAATTTAAGTGTTTTATCCTATAATGATTGTTGTTTCATGTAGATAAGGTTTAAACTCTTTAAAATCCCCCAAAAATCGGTTTGAAAATCACAGTTAACTTCTCACGTAAAGAAAATATTTTCCCGCTTTTCGAATTTTTGAAATTGAAAGGGGGTGCCCTCTATCCAGGAGTGGGGTGCCTTTATCAACAAACCTGGGTTTCTTTAGTAGTTTCTCTGGGTGCTTTTAACAACTTTTTAAGCCAATTTTTCCAAGAATTAGAAACAAATTAGACACAAAAATATGTCTATCAAATACCCCCAAACTTATTATTTGCTAGTCCTCGAGCAAATCTAATCTAAGAATAAAATAACAATCCTAACTCACTTTCGCAGTCATCGCGATTGCACTTAGCGTGTGCAACAAGACTTTAAACCCATAGGTCTCCCTATCAGACGAGTTTTAGTCTCGTGAGGGTTTACAAGAGGTATACCCACAAAACCTTCTATTCCAAACCCTAGGTACCTGTGAAAGATTGAGGGTAAACACTAAACAAGCTATTTAGTTGGCATACTAAATTCTTCGGCTATGGGAATCATTACCCTATATGAGTCCAATTGATGTACACGAGTTTGCACTCAGCGTACTAAATTTATATAAAATTTCAAAATTCTACTTAGATAGTCGTTCAACCACGATACTCAGAATCTATCAAAGTTTAATCACATGGAAAAATTTAGAAGATGGATATGAAGATGATGAAGTTTCCGCATGTTGACTAAGGTGAACAGTGTTTCCCATATCTTTCTGAAGGTCAGTGCCAGGATGAATCCTAATGGATTGATATACACTCCCACTGGTCTTAATCCTTATACTAATATCGACTCAGCTGGTATAGAGAAAGGCCCCAATGATCGATTTATTGAAAATAAAATATTTATTTATTATTTTCTTAAATATACTGACAACATGATTGTATCAAATGAATCCAAGCGCATGATCCTTATCAGCATCTTACATGATATTTCTCATGGATCCTGCGTTCCACGCTTGCTTAGGCGACGAAGATAGAGAGAGCACACACATATTGCTATCAAAGTGTCAATATTCGATTTTTTTTTTGAATCATAGTCTAAATAATCTCAAACACTTACTCCATCTTGGCGGCGATAACAATTCGATATTGGTGCCCCACCAAATCACTTAGAGAAACACAAAAATTGTAAAAATAAAAACAGAAGGTGATATGGTCGAGATAGACTCCGAGATATGGTGACGACTATCATGTTATTTCTAACACCTGAGTTAGGTATCCTTTTATGAATAGACCATTTAGATGGGAACACCAATTCCTATAGAAAAAGAGCTAAATTTCCATCTACCTAGAATGGTTAGTGTCATCCTGAATTGTTCACAGGTTTCTAGACTTTGGAGTTTCATATTCAACTTAAAAGTTTCTCTCTTACCCCCAAACTTAAATCTAACATTGTCCTCAATGTTCCAAAGATGAATGATTAAAAACATGAACAAGGAGAAATCGTTACCAATCGAAGGAGTTAAGGAAAGATATTACCGTGTCGCAAGAGCAAGGGTTACCTCCCAAGAAGTGCTAAGTTTAACGTCTTCAGTTAGACTTTAGAAAGAACTAGTCACCTCATAAAATCATATAGCAATAGCCGGAAGAACTGTGGATCATCTGAATAAAATAATATTATCCAAAATATAAGGAAACTGCAGCAGGCCCAGAAAGTGAGCAAACATAGCACACCCTTATCTAGTTTTCTATTTAAGACAACTACTTCTAGTTGTGGTTCAGGTTCAGGCTCTATAAAAGGGTCTAGATAAAATATTTTCATGGGATGGATTTCCTCATAGGAAGGATAAAAAGAATCAGGTTGTAAAGTCTGGAGAAACTCAGTTAATAAATTTGAAGCACATAATAGTAACCTGAATAATTGTGGATCCTCAAAGTTAATCAGATTGTCCTCACACAGTTGACTATAATGAAGGTGGTAGTCATCTTTAAGAAAATGTGTCAATTCTAATTTCCTAAAGTAATTAGGCTAAGTCTCAAAACTTAATAACTGACACATTTGAAATTCAAACGTTTCCACATATGGAAGAAAATATTTTGGTTGGAAAACAAAGTCAATCTTGGTATTATTTCCTAGGTAAACCACATCGACCAGAGGATGGGTTTCTAACAACTAAACCTCTTTTTGGACATCAACATGCTCAAGGAATCTAGTTTGAAAATGATTTTGAAAAATAGTAGAGGTGCAAATGTCAAGCCCCAAGTTAGGGACCTTTCTAAGAGTTAAAGGTAAAACACATGGAGAATGATAGTCACCCCCAAACTTAGAGTTTTCAGTGTCTTTAGATAGACTAGTCACAATTTTCCTAATTTCTAGATCGTCAGATTCCTGAAAATGGTCAATTGCTTCTTCTAGGTTATAATCAGGTGGTGCATCCTCACTCATATTTAAAATCTCTACGGGTCTATCTTTGTTATATAAGACTATTGTTTCTAAATCGTTGGACTCTAAAACGACATTCTCATGATAAACCCGTTCCTCTAAACTATTATCGGATTCAAAACAAGAAAATTATACATCGTATAAAACAGTGGTATCTCTTGTCAAATCCCTTTCCTTTTGAATAGGTGAATAATCATTAAAATTATTTGGATTTGAACCAGAAATAACACTATCATCATGAAACATAATTGGAGTGACAATTTCCTGATCACTCTGCCTGTATATTTCAAGTTCTTCATCAATACTATCCTCATCATCATAATAATATGAAGATGTTTGAACCTCGTCTAAATAAGTAGTGTTACCAATTATATCCTCGTCCTCTTGACTGGGTGAAAAATTATCAAGGGTAGAACTATATTGGAAATTAAGATCATTTTGAGCAATATTATTCTTTGCAAGACTTTCATTAACACTTAATGCAAATCTATTTGTATTCTCAGTCAACTGCTTGAGGGATTTGTCTAAAGAAAGTGTTGGACTACTAATTGTTCCCCCCCAACGTAATACACAATCTATTTGTATTCTCAGTTAACTGCTTGAGGGATTCTTCTAGAGAAACAAATGGATCATAAGGAGTACTAGATCGCAACTGCTCGTGTGATTCTTCTAGAGAAAGAGTTGGACTACTATTTTTTCCTCTCACACTTAATTCAAACTTATGTGTCATCTCAGATATCTTCTTGAGTGATTCTTCTAGAGGCATAATAGGTTCATGATGAGTACTAGATCGCAACTGCTTCAATGATTCCTCTAGATAAATAATAGGTTCATTATAAGAAATAGATCGTACATGCTTTAGGGCATCCCTCCAAGAAAAAGAACTTGAATTTTTCTCATTTTAATGTTCATATGATGAGTGTGTATATGAATAGTAATTGGGATCACCCTGGTATGAGCAATAACCTCCAAAAAGTTGGTGGTGGTCCCGACTATTATCCACACCATGATGATAGTACGGATAATGTCTATTTCGAAATTCAGTCGGATATTCATTGTATTGCTCCTCATAATACCAGTTTAAAATTTTCTGACAAAAACTTCCTAACATATCTACAAAAATCTAAGAAAATAAATCCTAACATGAAAGGGGTTCTAAACATACACAAACAAGGCCGACTCAACCAAATCAAACCTACTAAATCTATCAAACAAAAAACATGATGGCCCCACTTAGATTTTTTGAAGACCAGCTTATATTCTTCCAAAAGGCAACTAGTTACAGTTTTAGCAAATCTCTTAGAATGATTCGATTTAGATTAAGTCGAATAGAAACAGGATAAGCTCTAAAGAGCTTTGATAACCCTGCCTCTTTGGCAACGTTTCCTTGGGTTACAAGGCGGCTCGAATCTACTTAAAATAATCTTCCTGAACTTTGAGTTAGGCTAACAGAGTAACCAATACAGTCATTTTGAATGACTTTCCAATATGCTCGTTACCCTATCGGTCTCTTTCTAGTCAAATTTGAAGGCTTAGGTGTGCGTTTGGTAACGTGTTCCTAAAGCGGGCAAGAAGGAAACGGTGATGAAATCCGAGTCCTTATCTTATATGGACAGTCCTTTCCCTTTACTAGTAAAATAAATCCGTATGCAGGTCCTCAGCATATATGCATTACAAAGGAGTCCAGAAAACCCACTGACAGGGGTTTCATGGGTGGTTAGAGTCTTACCTCCCGTTCCAGACGGGTGATGAACCGTTGAAGTCGACTCAGGCCATCGGCTCCTATGTCAGTGTACGAACCCGAGGGGCTGAGACAATATTGTAATTGTCGTCCTTCCCTGTTGCAGTTTATACTTAATAACCCTTCCGTAAGGCTTAAAAAATAATAATGTCCAAAAGTCCAAAAAAAAAAGTCCAAAGTCCAAAGAAAAAGTCCAAAAATAAAATAAAAAATTAAAATATAATAAAATATTTCCTAATACAATTTTCTAAAAACAAAAATAAATACAACGAAGAATACCAAAAAACGTAAAATAGAACAATTTTAAATAAAAATAAAAATCTAATTAAACTAATTAACCTAGAAAAAACAAACTAAAAACATATCTAAAAACAAGTCCCCGGCAGCGGCGCCAAATACTTGGTCGTTTCAGAAAAATGGTAAAAATAGTTCGTTCGCTGAGACTTGTGAAGATTCGTTTTAAACCTAATTTTGATTTAAAATATAAAATAAGTAAATTATTTTAATAATATTGGAAAGAACACGAACTCAGGATTCCACCAAAATCACTTGTGAATTATTTATATAATGATTCTTTAACAATTATAGCTCTTTTATTGACTCTGTTTCTTTGCCAAAAGTAGATTTCTAAAGCATTAACTGTAATTCACAAGCATGACCATCAAAAGCTCTTAATTCCCATCATACACCATCAAACAAAACTACAAATAATTAAGAAAAATTATAAACCAATGTAAAAGTCATTAAGAATCAAATATAGTTACCATTCATTCATGAAATATGTCTTCCTCCATTGTCCAGTGGTTGGGTTTAGCTCATCATGCTTAAAATACCCTCAAAAGATTTGTACATGGCTCAAAAGTGATTGAGAAGAAGAAAAGAAGCTAAAAATAATAAAACATGAAATTTGTAACGTTTTCTAGGCGTTACAGATTAACTGTTGCAATGGAGCTTGAAGATAAATGTTGTAAACGAAGATAAATGTTGTTGATGGGTTGAAGAAACCGTTGCAGTTGAAGATAAATGTTGCAAAGACGAAGATATCCGTTGCAGATGGGTTAAGGAGTCGTCACCGTATCCCTGTTCTTCACTAGCAGCAGCACTTTTCTTTTTTTTTCTCCTGTTTTCTTCCTGCCCCCCCCCCCCCCCCCTGATTTTCCTTCCTCCTCTTTGTTATGTATAGGTCTTAGATAATATCGCTAGTATTCCTTAATAGATTAAGACTCAAATAACTCTCCAAAACCGAATAAAACTCGTGTAAATCCGAATCATGGAGTAAACCCTTTTCCGACAAAAACATGGATTTACACCCATTTTCCCGGCTTTAAATTCTTGTTATTTACGTGTTTCATCTTCTAATGATTGCTGCTTCATGTTGATAAGGTTTAAACTCTTTAAAATCCCCCAAAAATCGGTTTTGAAAATCACAATTAACTTCTCACATAAAGAAAATATTTTCCCGCCTTTTTCGAATTTTTGAAATTGAAAGGGGGTGCCCCCTATCCATAAATAGGGTGCCTTTATCAACCATCTTGGGAGCCTATAGTAATTTCTGCAGGTGCTTCTAACAACTTTTTAAGCCAATTTTTCCACAAATGTTTATTTCTCAAAAATACCTACAACCACATAATCTCACGCAATAAGTATAAAACTGAGCACTCATAATACAGAGAATGAGAAACAAATTAGACACAAAAATGTGTCTGTCATCAGCACAAGTCTGTTGGGAAAAAAATGTCTCACCGGTAGCTGAGGCGCTAGTGGTAGCAGTTATATGCGGTTTTTGGTAGATCAAGGATGATCGTCCACACAAACAAAACTGATAGGGAAGTCACGGCCATAAATCTTGTTGCGCTGGATGAATTGTATTTGCACGTGCCAAGAAGTTCACCTGGTGAAGCATGTCACCTCTCGTGATGAACCGGTCACCTGGTGAAGCCTGTCACATATCTCACGTACTGATCCGATCACCTGGTGAAGCCTGTTACCTCTCTCTTGGCAACGGTCGGTCTTGGAGCTTTGGTCAGCAGTCATGCTCAGATCCATTCTCTTCGGGATAAACTTCAGAAAATTCCACTTATTTGAATTTTAGGGTTTCCCACCTTTGTATATTTAAACAAGCGGATGACTCTAACCATTTTCACTTTCATTCTTCTCCAGAGCTTTGAATATCATCACTTCATCACTGCAACATGTCTGACAACAATGGTAGCTCGAACCAAGGCAGCTCATGTGTCAAGCGTACCACTTGGATTGCAAGTCCAGTGAGTTTTTCTTCTCTCCCCATCTTTCATATGTGTATGATAATTATAGTGAAAGCTTGAACATGATCTGATTATCATTTTTCTTTATTTTTTAGGTTTATCGAGTTAAGAAAGTACAACAATGACGTGTGAAAACTAGGAGTCTCATAGCTATGGTAAGATTGTTCTCTTCCCATCTGAAACCGATTTTTTCTACGTGAATTGTTTGCTCACATATGTTCCCATTTAAAAAAAAAACTCATGCTTGTTTGGTTGTAGCAGGAGATAGAGATTGGAAACGTTGGAGTTAAGGAGAATGAAGAGTTCGTACCCGTGAATATCCGAACAAATGTTGACGATGGCTTTAAGAATTTTTCTAACATTATGGATTCCCTTGTGAATATTAAATCGAGTCTTCCCATTCATGACCATCCCAAAGTCGGGCTCCCTTTTGAGCTAAAAATGGAGTTAGCATCTCGGAAGTATGAAGCAATTGGAGGATTTGTTGTGCCAGAATACCATGTGGACATCTACATGAAAATAAAGGAAAAGTACGGGCATATTGCTACAAAAGAGCTTGTGAATAGCCATACTCCTTATTATTGCTGAGATGGATGATGCGCTTTTCTATACGGTTATGGACTTAAAATCAAGGAATGTGATGAGATGTTGACTACTTGTGAGGGCCTCCGTTTTCATATAAACTGGTTACGACAGCATTTGGAGAGTGTCAAGGAGGCTCATGCAGCGGCTTTGGCAGAAGGGAAAGCCTTGAAGAAAGAAGCCTCCAAAATTGAAGAGATGGACCGAGATTTGCAGAATCATTCAGAGAAGTATGATGAGAGATTGGGAAAATTGTGCCACCGTAACTAACCTCTACTCAGAGATCTGTTTTAGGCCATAGAAAGGCAGCGAAATATTTTCACTTTTTGTAAAGTAGTTTGAATAAAGAATGTTTCAGATGAATGTAGTGGGTTTTGAATTTTGATAGTTCAAATATATGTTTTTAAGTTATATTGAACTTGTGAAAGGAAAGGTATTTTTTAAGCGTAATATGCCTTGAGCCACTTATTATTGATGACTGTCCCTACAGCTCCTCCATTCATATTTACGATCTTGTAGTACTCGCTTGGTCTGGCTTTGGAGATTACATAAGGCCCTTCCCATTTTGGAGCAGACATATCTTGTTGAATACGCTTGGTTTCATGCAAATAGTTACAAAAAAAAGTTAAACTTTTCTACCTAAAGTGAATACTTAAGAATTCTATGTGCTTAACACTCCCCCACACCTAAACTTCACATTGTCCTCAATGTAAATTGACTTCTCCAATGTAAAATCAAGGTGGAAATCCTATAATGATATGAAAAAATTCAGAAAAAAACAACAAAAAGAGTACAAGAAATACTAAACCAATGGGTTGCCTCCCATGAAGTGTTTGGTTTACAGTCGTCAGCCCGACTCTCTAATCGCCCGTAGACCAATAATCTGAAAACTTGAGGGTCCACCCATATAAAAATCTGCAATTTAACAATAGCTTCACAAGAATATTAGTACAAGAAAATAGAATTGAAGCTTTCGCTCGATAAAAGTTTCCCCCACACATAGTACTTTCTACACTCGAAAGTGGATAAAGAACATAGAATTCGGGAACTTCTATAGGTTCCTCTTCAAAAACCTTCATATTATGAGAATCAAGTATTTCAAAAGGCGGATATTTAGAAGCAAATTAATTCAACAATACTTCCGAAGCACAAACATCTAAGCCAAAATGAGGTAAAGGAAAAAGATCAATAATCAAAGGTTTAGTCAAACTTTCTAAAGTCTCTTGTATTACGGGATCCTCGTCTTTCTAAAAAATTTCTAATGATTTACTTACCTCTTGTGTATCATGGTCCTCTATCAAACCGTCTAACTGTTCTTCATTAGTTTCCGCCTCAAAGAAAATTTCAGCATCAACTTTATCATTATAATTCTCGGCAAGTTCAATTGGATCTTCCACAACATCAATCGATTCGGTTTCATTCTCAACATACTCCCCTTGGTTTTAAGACTCATACTTTGTTGCATATTCAAATCTCGCCATAAGGAATTTTTTAAGACACTCATTGCATCGTCCTCAAGCTCATACTACAAGGTTGTTGGTATGTATGAAAATCACCATAAAGTTCTCTAGGATTTTGATCATAGCCAATGAATTGGTTTTGATTGTATCCCAAAGATGGTAGAAAATTTTCATAGTGTTGTTGAGGTTGAAATCCTTATTGATTGTTGTAATATGATCCTTGCATGAGAAATAAGTACATGAAATAAGATTCTCAAATCTAGATTAGAATCGAAATTAAAAACAAAAATCATAAATAAAAATAAAAATAAAACTAAAAACAAAAATAAGAAATCAAAAACAAATAACTATCCGCTTCCTCCCTGGCAGCGGTGCCAAAATTTGATATGGTCGTCTGCACGTCAAAATTATTTATTACTTTCTCACTACTTATGATTTATTATGAAGCAAGGGTAAGAAAGAATCGTTTCCACAAGGAGGTCTTGGTTGCTATTCGGTTTCGATATCTTATGTGAAAGAAAGGGGATTTTTTCAGATTCAATAAAAATAAATTAAACTATTTAAGAAAACAATTAAAGTGTAGAAAAGAATCAATAAGATGGGAATATTGGTCAAGGTTTCGTTTTCATTCACAAAACATGTTCTTGTACTACTAATTAGAATTGATATTTAATCTCATTTTATCAAAAGCCCTAGAATACCTTGATCACAAGAATATCCCGTAAACATCCTCAAGTCATCAACAAACACATTAAAAGATGCGAATATGAATTCTACCAAAAGAACAACCTAGCGTGTAAAAACACTAATCAAGTTTAATTCCCGATGAGTGTTAAGATTCATGAAATTAGGCTAATCAATGCAGTTGAACGTGGAAAGCCCACTAATTCAATTTAACAAAGGTCATAATTCATATGCGATTACTAGGATGTATACTACAAGCAATAACCAGACTATGCTACTTGTATTCAAGGAGTATCACTTTAACGTATAATAAACCCTAAAATAGCTTTAGATTTGAATGTGAGTTCAACCAATTTGCAACTTAACTAGACAAACAATCAATCAATGAGATATTTGAGGTGAATCATAATCAATAAATATGAGACAAAACTAATATATTAATTTAAAGAATCATGTTTGAGAAATCCAACTATTCCCTAACCAACAAAAGAAAATTGGCTACTCATAATAATTGAAGTTTACACAATTGAACAAAAAAAGATATTACAAACCCTAGATATAAGAAATCTTTGCCACGTGAACCTATAAAAAGAAGTAGAAGAGAAGAGAAGAGAACTAGGTAAAAACCTAGATATCTCCTCTCTTGTTGAAGTTTCTCTTATATAGTTTTCTCTTTTATTTTTAGAATCCAAAAATAACTCTAACCGTAAATTTCCATAACTAAATCAAAGTCCAAACACCCATAATCTAAGTCAGATTCGCAGAGAAAACCTACACCTTCAAGCCCAAATCAGGCTCATTAAGTGAAGCCCACAGTCCAAAACGAGCCCACAAAGAGAATTAATCACTTAAAACTGACGGCCACTCTCTGAGGTAATTTATCAAGAACATAGTGTGCATTTTCTAATGGTGATGATGGCTATGTTATGTGGGTGATTTCAATCGTCCAAACACACCTCCTTCCCTGCAATAGTAATCAAGCAATTCATTTATTCAATTCATTCACTCAGTAATTTCACTGTCAACACCCACAGTTCCATTCATGGCATTTCCATTCTTTAATTTCTGGCCAGAAAACCCTTATTCTTTAAGGAAGTAACAACTCGTTCCCTTAGCTATTCACGGCCACAATTCTGTACAAATCACTTCCCAGACCATCATGAACTTCATCTCTAACTCAACAGATACCATTCTAACCAAAACCCAACTTTCCTCTCTCGACAGCCAAAACCCATTGCCTATTTCTCAACTCAATTCCGGCCAGCGACCTTTCTTCCATATGTTCTTCTATTTCGAACCCATCAGCACTTCGTTTCTTCTCACTGCAATTATCAACATTCAACACAAACCCAGTTCTCTTATCTGCCACAACAGCGAACCACCTACTTCTTCCCTTTCTTCACTAAACTCGCCAACTGCAACAAACTTCAACAACAGCTCCAACTCGAGAAATTCTTCTTCAAGATCTTCTCAGGTTCCTTTTCGTCTTCCAAATTCAGACCTATCTTTCCACTAACAGCGCCTACAGCTCCTTAATCAACCACCATTCGAAAATCCCATCTCACCTGAATATCCTCATCTCAGGTTCACCACTTCTCCTCTCTTTCTCGAGCTCACTGTTTGTTCTTGATGATATCTCTCGATTTCAACCTTCTTATCTCTGTTGCTTCTCTCTGGCTCATAGACCAAATCAACCTGTCGTGAACCCATCACTTAACTAGCCGACGGTGGACTTGGTGGCTAGGGCTGTCAACGGATTAAATTCCGTCGGATTTTAACAAATCCGTTAAGGTTAAGGTTAAGGATATCGGAATTCCGAAATCCGATAAAATCCGACGGATTCTAGAAAATCCAATCCGATAAGGTTAAGGTTAAAAAAAAATTAAAAAGAAAAATTAAAATGACTTCTTCTGACTTCATACACATTCAAAGTGTTCTAAAACAGAGTTCAGTTCAGTCTCTCAGTCTCACACATGAAAAGAAAATACAAAGACAACCCATAAAAAGTCACAAACAAAGCAAAAGAAATAAAAGCAAATGGCAGCGCTCTTGCTTGGCTGCTTGCATGTTGTTGCATCAACTTCAGTCTTCAATTTCCATATCTGCATTAGTACACAAATATTCAAAATCAATCAGAAATCAGAAGAACAACAATTGAAACTATGAAAAATTGAGGATAAAGCAAAGGAAAAAAAATTTAACCTGGATCAAAGAAGTCTGGCAACCAATCACTTAGACAAAGCAATGCTTGGACTAATTCTGGATCTAATGAAGTTCTATGTGTTGTAAGAACCCTATCACCATCACTAAACATGGATTCTGATGCCACACTAGTCACTGGAACAGCCAAAACATCTCTTGCGATCTTTGCGAGAGTTGGGTACTTAGGGGCATTTAGCTTCCACCAACTCAATATATCAAAGTTAAACTCATCTTGGGGTGACAGAGATGGAAGAATTGGTTCTTCTAAGTACTTCTCCAACTCAGACTTCTGAACACCATCTTCATCATTTTCCATCATAAACTCAGCATAATCTGGGTTAGTTGTACTTGTACCTGAGCTGCTTATATCCATGGTAGAGACAGAGTTGCCAAAGAAATCAGGAGCTGCAGTGCTGCTTTCAGATTCATATGCATTGAAAAGTTGGCTCAAGTCTGTTTTGAATTTCTCATACTCATCTCCATAGTTATCAAAACCATACAATTTCTTATATGTGTACTTTACCCATTTTGCCTTGTACCTTGGATCTAAAACCACTCCAATGCTCATAACCAAATTGCAGTCACTCCAATATGCATTAAACTTTTCTCTCATTTTTAACCCCATTTCTTTGATATAGACAAAAGAACTATCTTCCCAACTTTTGATGCATTTGTTAACTTCATACACCCCATTATAATACAAGTTTGCAGTTGGATACTTAATCCCTGCAAACTTATTTGAAATATCATTAAAAACCTCTAAACAATTGCAAATTACTTTTCCTTGTTCCCACTGCTGTCTAGATGGAAGAAGATTGAAATCAAGATCAAACTCATTTAGTCTTTCAAAACCTTCTTGAAGTGCAATTGCATTCTTAAGCATTAGAAAAGTGGAGTTCCACCTTGTGTCCACATCTAAACTAACTGACTTTCCAGACAATCTACATTGTGCCAATGCTGTTTCAAACTTTTCTTTCCTAGCTTGTGAAGACTTAACATATTTAACACACCCTCTAATACCCTCTATAAACTCTGCAGCGACTTTCATGCCATACAATACACTCAAATGTAGTATGTGGTTGCTACACCTCATGTGAAACATTTTTCCTTCAAGCAATATACAATTCTTACCATCTAGCCAACTAATCAGATTTCTCATCATAACGCCATTCGCACTAGCATTATCAGCAGTTAAAGCAAACAACTTCCTATCTATGTTCCATTCTAAAGTGCAAGTTTTGATAAAATCTGAGAGAACATCTCCGGTATGTGGTGATGGGACTACAATGTAAGCTAAGGTTTTCTTCTGCAAATTCCACTTATCATCTATAAAATGGCATGTCACACAGCAATAACCATCTTTAGTATGTTTGGCAGTCTACATATCAGTTGTAAGACTACATTTGGAAGTCAAATTATCCAATTGTAGTTGCAATTCAGCTTTCATTTCAACATAACACCTCATTAGATCTGATCTAGTTGTATTCCTAGATGGTATTTTAGCAGCAGGGTTCAAAGACTTATAAAACTCTCTAAAGTAGACATGCTCAACCATGTTAAGAGGGTAATCATGCTTAGCAATCATTTTAACAATGCATAACCTAGTAACATTTGGATCATACTTCCAATTAACTATTTTAGTTGCTTGGTTACCTGCTTTTTTCATTGATGTAGAAATCTTCATCTGTCCTGGCTTGTTTTCTTCTTTCTTAGGGCAGATTTTTAGATGAGCAGACAAGCAGCTAGTTCCTTTTTCACTACATGCTTCAATTACCTTTCCACAATGATGACATTTACCTTCAACGACAGCCTCATACTCATCCAACTTCCCTTTTACAAGCCTTTTAGTAACTTTCCTTGTAAATTCATCCCATACCAGTGACCTTGTTGTTCGCAATTTTTTCATTGCAGCAACAATAATTGGATCATCTTCTTCTGCTTCAACTAGTGCTGGTCTCTTACTAGAAGGTGTTGAAGCAGTTGTTGAACATCCAACACTTTGTTCTCCTAGTTCTTGTTGTGAACAATTTGGTTGACTGCAGCTTGGGGTTCCAACTTAAAAAAAAAAGAACAAAGTATTAGAGGATAAGCTTTGTATATCAGCTCAAAACACATGGACATAAGCAAAACAATTTTTCCAAAAAGAAACCAAGCATATATCAAATAAACATAATCGGTTGTAGTACCTTTTCAAGTTGTTGGACTCCTTCAGTATATTCTTCCCTTTTTAGTAATGCAAGACCCAAAATATAATGTGCCTGAATGCCTGTCATATATCAAAGGACACAAATATAATTATAATTGCGAAAATAGAGTCATATTACTAGAAAAGCAAAGCAGATATTAGGCATGCTCCCAATGAAAGAAGTACAAACACCAGCTAGTCAAAATATAAATATATAGTTAAGGATGTATCACCTAAAAATAACTTCTGTAATCTTTGAAATAAAAGGGTCTTTCAAACACATAAGCTATTCTTGTAAGGTATCATTCATCACAGAGGTCGATAAGTAACTGAATTGTGTTGGTGGCATGTGAGATAAACTGAATGCATGTCAGCCATTAAACATCATGAGGAGACAAGGTCAGAAACTTAGGGTGTTAAATCTCAGATTGGCTCGTCGCTTCTCTACCTGTCTCATTTTTACTTCCAAAGTAAATATGAGAAAATTCAAAATATGTTGGCTTTCTGGTTAACAGGTATTCCTCCAATCATTTGACAATAATACAAAATGACATGATGCATCTAAAGACATGGAGATACGAAGAAACAGCTATACGAAGTAACAAGGATGCAAACATATTAGCAGAGTCACCCAAAACCCATAACATGAAAGTCGTTAAGATGGGCATAGGATTCTTTCAAACAGTAGGCAATATGCTATTGCCGTTAATGGTTGTGGTCTGTTTTTATATCATGGTCCTAAGTAAGGGTTCAATAGTGTCCAAAATTTAAGATTTATCAACAAACAACCAAGTGAAATTGATGTACAAGCTGTTTAGTGTTTTCTGAATGACACTATTTAAGAGATAAAGAACAGGATATACCAATTTGTCTAACACCTTCAGTTGGCACAGTTCAGCAACAACTTCCTCCAGAATTCTAATTTGTTTGGAACTATACTTCAATCCTGGCATTAGATTAAACAGTGAGAAACGGGCAGAAAATATAAGAAACCAGGACCCAAAGTAATGCAGGCATGTCCATAATCATTTTCTTATGAGACTTTTGTGTACTGTTGAAATTCAATCTGAGATTTTGAAATTCATACCCTAGTCAATAGTTACAATCTGAGTAACAAAATTCATACCCTAATACTGAAAACAGAAAACAAATCAACACCCATATACTGAAAACAGAAAACAAATCAACACCCATATACTGAAACCTAAAAATCAAGTTAATCAACACACCCAATCGAAACCTAAAAATCAAGTTAATTAAATTACTGAAAACTTCCCAAATCACAAAACAAAAAACAAATAAATTACCTGGTTGAAGTTTAGATGAAGGAAAAGAATCGCCTGTAGCTCTGACTTGAAGAGTGAAGACTGAAGAGAAGACAGAAGAGAGACTTTCACTTTCAGACGAAATCCCTAAAGAGTAAAGAGGAAGCTGCTGCCTGCCGCTGCTGTGAAATATAATTCAGGGTGCAAAATTCCGAAAAAGCCCCTAGGTTATCGGATTTCGGATTTTAACCTACCGGATGTTTCCTAATCCGGATCCGTTAGGTTAACGTAGCAAAATCAGATAGTCATTCCGATTCCGGAATCCGAAATCCGATAAATCGGATAAAATCCTATAGGATATCGGATTGTCGGAAACGGATTTCGGAATTCGGATGTATATTGACAGCCCTATTGGTGGCAGAGTAGGACTCTTTCGAACAAGAGAAAGAAATAAAATTGCCAGACCTAGTTTTTAGGTTAAGGCATAATTGGGATTTAGGCGCCCCTGTTTGGATGCCCTAATAGTCGGTCAGTGTGGTTGTCCACAGACAGTACTTGACTCCATATAGCACATCTCTATAGAACAATGGACATCCTCTTAGTAATTCTCTGAATTTTTTTGTAAATCTGGACGCCCTCTAGTAATTTTCTGTTTTAATACATTAGAGACTTGTGTGCTTGCTAGCTTTGATTCCGTCAACACCCAAAGTTGTCAAGCGATGCCTCGAGCCTTTAATTCTCTTCTTTTACTTCATGTGACTCCAAAATACCTATGAAACTAAAACAAGCGTAATATACACAAAATACAAGAGAAATAACTAAGAAAAACATAAAAAATTGGTATTTAAGTTATGTAAATTATGCACTTATCACTTTCCATCCAAGGACGCGCTAGGGCAAGGCGCTTCTAGGTTGAGATGTTATAACTAAGGGGAGTTAGCGCTTTCAGCGCTAGGGCAGGAAATTAGTGCCAAATTGGTACTAGGCCAAGTGGCTAGTGTTATCCTGGCGCTAATGGAAGAAAAGGCTAGGGTTAGCCTAGATAAGAGGCACAATGCATCTCTTAAAGCATTGATCCTTGTTTATAGCGCGTCCAAGAGGAGTGACACATAATTTGTGGTTTATCTTTGAGCAAAGCGCTAAAGTAGCATATTTAAGCTTAGGAGAGAAATTTGAGAAGTGTTCGTTGCCAACGAAGCTTTAAGCTAGAGTGCATTATGGGGATTAAGCATTAGATATTCCCAGATTATGCGTATAGCAGTAAATTAATTTTGTTTGAATAAGAATTTGAGTATCAACAAGCTTTAGGAATAGCACAAGAGAAGACATTGGATGCAAAACAAGCTCTAGGAATAGAATTAGAGAAGGCATTAAACTCTAGGAATAGAACTAGAAAAGACTTAAGTTGCTATATACTAGTGGGCAATCCATCTAGGAGCTTAAGACTTATTACGTAGAGATTATAGACTACTGATCATTATAGAATGCCTGTAGTTATTTGTAGAGATTGTATTCTTAATTCTCCTGCGGAATATAAGTAGGAATACAATATTTAGTATTTTGATATAATGTCAGAAGTATGCGCACAAGTATGTGCGTATACTTCTATGTTCCTGTAACTAGGCAGAAAGGCGATTTTGTAATTTTAACGCTTGTCAAAAACTCACCATATACAGAAAGCAACGCTTAACACCGTCCACGCTCATCCTTATCATGAGCCGGCGTTCCTTGCAAGAACGTGGATACCCACTAATCCCAGCCAAGATTTACGCTACGGGATACACATATCTCAATCCCGAAGAAGCTAAGTATGTCTTCTTCTATTCTTAAAATTTTAATTATGCAATCATTATAAGCATATGTTCACCATCTAGTACATATTGTGCTCATTATTGTTCCTCACTAAGCAGGGGACTTAATGTAAATGGTGATTTTTTATCAAGGGATAGAATTGTAAAACTGCACTCTGCCAAGCAGCAAAAATATAAAAGGAAATATGCATATCTATATGCATATGCCTTGCTCTATAACAAAACATGAGATACTGTATTTCTACTTATATATATTACACAAGCGAATTAAGAATACAGTCTCTACGAACAACTACAAGCCATCTAACCTGGCCTTGTAGCCTCCTCAATATTCACAATACTTATGCTATATCGAATTCTCAAGTCGTATAAATTCCACAGTTGAGTTCCTTGAACTTGCCTCGAGTGCGCATCGATGTTCCAATAATATCTATCAAATTTGGGAATAACTAGTGCTTAATACCCAAAGTACACTCTAGCTTAAAGCCTTGTTCTCAAAGAACACATCACAACTTGCTTTCTTGAGATTAGAATGTGCCACTTTAGCGTTTTTCTCAAAGATAAGCCACGAATTATGTGCCACCTCCCTTGGACGCACCATAAACAATGAGCAATGCATTCAAAGACGCATTGTGACTCTAAACTAGGATAACCCTAGCAATTTATTGCATTAGTACCAGGCAAGCACTAGTGCCCTGGATTAGAACCACATCGGCGCTAATTCCTTGCCTTAGCGCTAAAAGTGTTAACTTCTTTGGCTAGTATCAACCTAGACCTAGCGCCAAAGGCTCTAACTTCTTCAGTCAAGGGACCTCCCAGCTAGTAGCATCCTTGGACAGCACATCTCAGCATACAACGTCCTTGGCCTCAACGTTAGCTAGCGCATCCCAGGTACAAGCGGATCATCCTAGTTCATTCTTGAGCATAAGCGTCTCGGACAAAGCTTCCTTGGCACAACGCTCTAACCAACAACGTCCTCAAGAAAGTGCTTCCTAGCTAGCAGCGCCCTTGGAAAACGCATCTCAACATGCAGCGTCCTTGGCCTCAGCGTCTTAGCTAGCGCACCCCAGGTACAAGCGGATTGGATCAATGTCTCAGCTACTAGTGTCTTAGCATCAACGTCCTTGTCCAAGCATTCTTGGAACAAACATCCATCTAGCAAGTTTCTAGTCACAAGCGTATTAGGGCTAGTTTCCTAGCCCTAGCACATTGGTGCTAGCTACCATGGCCTAGCAGCGTCCTAGCCTTTATGCTAAAAGCGCTAGCCTATTTAGTAGTGTTTTAGCCTTTGCGTCTAAAAAGATAACTTCCTTGATAGAAGCTAGTACATCAGCCTTGCTTTAGAAACGCTAGCACATTACCATTTATGACTAATAAGCTGGCACATTACCATTTTTGCTAAGAAGCTAATGCTAGCCTTGTAATCTGCTTCCCTCATAAATGTGTTGTTCTTCTCAATAGTGGCCTAATTCCAACATTAACCTTATATGGTTATCTGATAAGCCTTCTTGCTTAAGAAGATCTTTACAATCTTGTCCTCAAACGTCTTCCAGACTTATGCCAAGTCACTTCTAAGCTAACACTTGGCCATCAACATCATGCCATGCTATTTCAAATTTAGTATAGGACTACTAAACTTGTCAGACTCGACATTGATCAGTCTGATCACTAATTCATTGAGTTACGCGAATTGCCTCACTGACTTAGCAAGTCATTTGATTTGACTTGACTTAACCAAAATAGTAGTGGTTCACGACTCCACTATCATTCTACGAGACATAAAATCAACAAATGGGGGGATTCTCATTGGGTTATTTGTATGGTGGTCTATGCAATCGTGCGTTGTGGCAACACCTCCACGAACAAGAAGGTAATAAGTAGAGGGACAGTTACAAGACAGTTGAGAGAACGAGGAGTAATGGTCATACAAGTCTTCTTTAATTTCCGGACACGAACCAACTACAATATCCACAATGATCACTTCTCCACCTCTCCTTAACTTCCACCACTTACGAGAAATCAGTGTGTCTCCTTTAAACTATAAATAAATGGTTTCATCTATTCGAAAAAAGACAGAATAACTAAGACATATAAGAATTAACGATTCATCCCAGAGAATCTATTTTTCTTCACACACTGGAATTACTCATCACACTGAGATTTCTCACCCTTCTTTGCTTCCCTTCCCTAAGACCTACCCAATTTTCTCCACCTTTGTGATCGAAGCAGGACGTGAACGACCATTCTTGGTTTAGGCTCGTCCTGTTCGAGCTTGATCTCTCGAACCTACTTGAAAGTATGATTTTACCGTATATTTGTATTTCACCCTAAAACAATGGGGATCTTTTTTGTACATTTTTGTAGGTATATTTTTATTTTTTTTGTCTTTTTTTTTTACATTTTCTTTAGACTTTTATTTTTATTTTATTTTCAGTGTTCTTTGTTATTACTATCGTTTGATATGTGTTACAGAGAATACTGCTTTTTTTGTGTCAATCAGGTGAAATCTTCTAATCCCTTCTCTTTGATTTATATTTGTTTCTCATATTTATATTTATTGCATGACATTATAAGTTAAATGGTTTGAAACATTGAGGACAATGTTAAATTTAGGTTTGGGATTTGAGTTTATGAAAATTGATGCCAATAAAAACTCCAAAATTTAGAACTTGTGAACAATTCAAGATGACACTAACCATTCTAAATAGATGGAAAAAAAATTCATTTCTATAGGAATTAGCGTGCCCAGATAAATGGTCAATTCATAAAAAGATGCCTAGCCCAAGTGTTAAAGTTAACATGATAATCGTCATCATATCTCAAATTCAATCTTGACCATATCACTTTTTGTTTTTATTTTTACAAATTTATGTGTTTCTCTAAGTGATTTGGTGGAACCCTAGTATTACCTTGTTGTCGCCGCTGGGATGAAGTAAAGTGATTTAGATCAAGCCCCACTATATTTTATTTCTGCAGAAACAAAATCAAAAAAATCAAAAAATAAATAAACAGAAAAACAATTCAAAAAAAAAATCAATAAATAAAACTGACGATAAAATCTTTGTAGCTGAGTTGGTATTAGTATTAAAAGAATTGGGAGCGTATCTCAATCTATTAGGAGTCATCCTGGCACTGACGTTCATACAAATATCTGGGAAACACCGTTCACCTTAATCAACATGCACGAACTTCATTATTTCCATATCCATCTTCTAAATCTATCCATGTGTTTGAACTTTAATGGATTTTGAGTATCGTGGGCTATCGTACGACTATCTGAGTAGAGTTTTGAATTCTTATATAAATTTTAGTACGGTGAGTTCAAACTCGTATACACCAATTGGATTCATATAAGGTAATGATTCCCATAGGCAAAAATTTTAATATGTCAACTAAATAGCTTGTTTAGTGTCTATCCTCAATCGTTCACAAGTAGCTAAAAGCTGGAGTAAAGGTTTTGTGGGTATACCTCTTGTAAACCCTCATGAGACAACGCTAAGGCCACTTATAGGTTTAAATGTTTGTTACACATGCTAAGTGTAGTCGCGATTCCTATGAAAATGACTTAGGATTTTATTATTTTTCTTAGTCTTAGTTTAGATTAGTTTCGATCGAGGACTAGAAAATTATAGGTTTGGGGGTATTTGATGAGCACTTATTTATATATTTTTACCGCCTTATATATATTTTCTTATTATTTTTATTTTGTGCGAATGTTAGTTTTTTTTTATATTTATATAGATTATACAGGTAAAATACTAGTTATAAGTAAATTAGCTACATAAGAGTAAAAATGGCGTTCGTGTTAAAGTAGACAATACTGCTACTGAGGGTACCAAAGATGCGGGCGTAATTAATCCTGAGGTTCCTTGCTTTGATTATGTTTGCCGCTATACACCTGGGCTATTACCTCATTCACGGTCTGTTTTTTTATTCGTGTGGGGAACGAATAGAGAGTAGAACTGGTGTCAGACTTATTTTGTGAAAGAAGTTGAATGGACGTGAGGTAGAGAGATGGCTAGGTGAATACGTGGCTAAGAAGAAGGTGGATAAGGCGGATGGAGTTGGATGTTGACCTGGAGAACCAAGAGAAGGTTGGACTAGAAAAGCACGTGAGTGAAAGAAGAAATTATTAGGTTTTTAATATAAGAAAGAAGACTTGAATGGGAGGAGAGTACAAGCTGAAAATACGGTAGAGAGGTTAATTCAGGTTGGCGGCTGAATGTGGAAGACCGAGTCTGAAAGTAGGTAGAGAGAAGAGGGTTGGTTGGAGGAACAGAAATGAGGAGTTTTTGGGGTTGGGAAACGCAACAGAGAAGGGAGTCTGGTTTGATCTGACGGAGAGGCTTGGGTTCTCATTATTGTTGCTCAGTTTCGGTTTAATTTTCTGCTCCATACTTTTGCTTAAATATTTTTATAGGTTTTGATAAATCCATAGTCATGCATTGCTATACTCTGTATAACTAGGGTGTTTATGTTAAAACCAATTTGAGTTTAGACTATGTGAATTGAACTATAGAGCAAAAGACTATTGTGATTTGAATAAATTAATTTTTAAATATTATTTATTGATTTAATGATGAAATTAGTTTTTATTTTACCGGTTTTGTACGATACAATAACCCTTGTGCTTTTAATAGTGTTAGAAATATATTTGTCTCAGTGTCTGATATTCCATGCCTGAGTTAATTCCTTTAATGGGGTATGCTTAGAATAACCAATACTATTTGTGAACTATTATTTAGATTCATATAATTTTCTCGCTAATGCAATTTGATGATGCATGCTTGGATTTAGTCTTTTGATGTGCCATGCTTTTAGTATACTAGTGATATTTGTGACTCTATATATATAGCAGGTGATGTCGATAGAACGGACAATAAATAAATATTTAGGAATTATGTTTTTCTTTAGTAATTAAATAGTAAATAATAATGGATATTATAAACCCTGGTTACCGACTCTCTCCCATTGCATTTACTTTATTATTTTAGTTTAATTTAAATATTTCATTAGCACTCTTATAAATTCAAAATCAACGTTTCCGGTTATTAGAAATATTGATTACAGTATTGTCCCCGTTTCCTGTAGGCTTAATCCGTATTTTCCGTTTCCACATTGTAGACTTCATACGCTTACATCTATTTTATATAGGTATTCGAAGATCCTATCAATTGTTATAAAAATAGAAGACCGTCTCATCTAGCCTACTTTCCTATAAAAACAAATCGTGAAAATTTTACATGACACTTTGTTCTATAATGCTATGTTATTACTTAATTTGCGGTTCCTCATCTTAGGAAGAGCAATGGTAGGATTGTTGTGATGGCTTCTGCTGCTGGATGGTTACCTACTGTGAAGGATAATAGTCTCACATTGCTATTATCCCTATAATGAACTTAAAATATAATATGAAAGGGCCACTTCACTCATAGTCAATTGGCTTTGAGTTGGATGCCCGCAGACTTTAACATGGTATCAGAGCCAGACCCGTACGAGAGTAAGCCCAACGGCTACCCGTACATACAATGGTCCACGTGTTAGAGACCCACGGAGAGTGCTCTACACGTGAGGGGGCGTGTGAATGATAATAATCCCATATTACTAATATCCCTAAAATGAACTTAAAATATAATATAAAAAAACCACTCCACTTATAGCTAATTAGTTTTGAGTTGGATGCCCGTAGACTTTAACACCTACCCCAGAACGAGCTACTAAATGTAAAAACTAAATGTAAAACACGAGGAAAATTAATCGAGACACTAACAATCTTGATTCATTTCCTTTATGCCCTTGAACCGTTTAACAATCTCTATTTATTTCTCCTAGGCAAGCAAAGCTGCACTCATAAATTTCTTTGATGGCTTGAGAACCGAATTTGGCTCTGACATCAAAATCACATTATCAACTCCGGGTTATATATAATCAAAGTTGACCCAAGGCAAATTCCTGATGAAAGATGGTAATATGGAAGTAGATCAAGAGATGCGATACGTAGCCTGTACTCACTCCCACAACCATGTTTATATATTTTATTAATTCACACGTCAGCTAAACTTTATAGCATGTGACTCTGTCCATGCAGGTTCAAATTAGTCCAGCACCGGTGTTACGAGCAGAACAATGTGCAAGGGGAATAGTCAATAGCGCGTGTAGGGGTGATAGATATGTTACGGAGCCTACTTGGTTCAAGGAAGCATACCTGTGGAGAGTGTTTTGTCCCGAGTTGCTTGAATGGAGGATGAGAATGCTACTAATGCTAGGGACTAGATCTTATGAGACTGATGCTCTGTGCAAGAAGATATTGGACATTACTGGAGCCAAGTACTTCTTTTATCCAGATTCTATCCGCGCACAATCAGAGCTCAAGACTGAGTGAAGTGAAATCTCAATCTCGATGATCAAGATATTTATAAACTGGAAGTCATGAGCTAAGCAGAAGAATCATTGTGTCTCATGTCTTTATATATTGGTGTAAAATAGGGGATGTTTGTGTTTTCCATGTTTATTAGTTAATAATAATCTATGAAATGAAATGTGTTTCGATAATGTGTGCACGAATGCAACAAAAAACGAAAAATACAGTGTTCTGTTTCACAAAGATATCTATGCATAAAAAATATAAGGGTTGCTAGATTTCAAGGATCCTTTTTCTCTAAAACCATTCGATTAGTAACAGGCTCTATGCTACGGATTCTCCCTATCCGCTTTCTGTATCAGAGTAGGATGTCGACATCACTTGGAAGCGTATTAGAGTAGAGTGTCACCATCACTACTACCAATCAGCAAAAATGACTCTAGGAAGCCAAATGAGGAATAACCCGTCCGCTCTGTATCGTAGGGTGACCCAGGTGGACTATAGCTAACAACCATATAAGAATGGAAGATTACTTCAAGTTTTATTATTGAACCACATAATAGTTGAAAATATTGCAATTTTATAACCTCTTATGAAAGTTATAACGATATAGGTGACATGGTGGTATTATAAGAACATTGTTTTGATTATTCAGGAAGCATGCAATCATCGTTATATGACGCTGGGCAGCCACCACATACGGTTTAAAGGGATACTCGTATTTTCATCATAATTTAATGCCGGTGAAGGTATACCTTATTTGATACTATGACTCCGTAATGTAATTAATTTTTTTTGTTAAGTCAAAATTTATATTAAAAATAAATAACTTTAATTACAAAAATAGATACAGAGTCAAAGACTCAAAACAAAATTTAAAAACATCAATAAAAAGACAGAAAAAGAGTAACAACTACCAACGCTTAATACCTATTCTCTCAATCCCCTCTTATGATTTAGAACTCTATATGGTCTGCTCTTGGAAAAAAATAACATTCAAATTAAATTCTTCTGTTCCATCAAATGAATCACTATCTTCATCTTCTGTAGAAGCATAATTATCAGGAACAAGTTTAGTTGGTGATTGAACCTGCTTCTTTTAAGGCTTAGGAGAAAAGCCCTTAAAAACCTTGCTACCAAGCCCATCCAATCTAGAATGCTTGTCCAAAACGTCTTTTTGGACATTCCTTACTACTAGTTACGCCCAAACTAATCCTAGAATTAGCCAGCGTCAATTTAGTTTCCTTATTTATTTCGGATTTGTTTAAAACAAAATCCTTGTTATTTCGAACTCTTTTACTCCACCAATTACGCCCAAATTCGTATTAAACCCACCAGTTTCCTTATTCAACCTAAATTCCTTATTCAAGCTAATTCCCATAGTTTCCAAATTTAGTTGAGACTTATCCAGTTAAGGAAACTTGGGAGTTTGAAGTTAATAAGGAAACATGCCTGAATTTGTAATGTAATTAAGACACATAAAAAACAAGAGGCGATGTAATTAAAATCCTGCAATACTTCTTATTGGCTTTTAATTTATTCGTCATGATAACCTAAAAATATTATGTTATACTATTAAAAAGGCTTATCGAATCATGGTTATTTTTAATTTTTCCAAGTAAAATAAATTACATCAGTTGTGTAAATTAATTTTCTAATAGGATTTAAACAATTTATATTTTAAACGGTCGCAACTATATTACTTAAAAATAGAATAACGTATGTATGTGACCATTTTTATTTTTATATGTATGTTACTTTACATCATCTACGATATCAATTCTCAATCGATGTTTCGTAATGCTTCAAAATAAATAAATTCCGTAATGTTAAAATACCAAGCTAACAACCCTATGAAACAACTCATGTTGGCACGGGTTATACCCTAGTATATATATAATTTTAAAACCTCATCCGACTGAGTTTTCAATATTTTATATGAATACACACAATATTAGTATTGTACGACTCAGTGCTTATTCCTTCATAATGATTGGACCGCGATATTATCCTCAAAACATCATTGGTGTTGATTGCAATTTCTTCCCAGATGATCTCTGACTATACAAAATAAATATCAGGAACACATCTTTGTTCCTAAACGGATATCAATGCTCTTAGATAGATTGCCTACTAGTATAGAGCAACTTGAGTCCTCTCTAGTGCTATATTCCCCGGTTGAATAGCTATGCAGAGCAATATAAAATGGTCCCGCTACCATCTAAAATATTAAAATATTACTATTTTAATATTTTCTAAATTTGGTCTTCCCACCAATTGGTATTTACATCAAAGTTCTCTCTCCTAAATTTACTACTAAATATATCAGAAATATTGCTAGAGAGACCATATGATATGCGAAGCGTGGTTCCGCAACCAACAACTCGTGCTCTACCAAACTCATGCCACCACCAATTGGTTGGTCCCTCTATACAAATTTTGTTCGGTTGGTCGGTCCATCTCTCCATTAGTCCCTCATCTTCCATTTGGTTTATATGCCATGATAGGGTTTTATTGTTTAATCAATTAAGGAGCATAAATTAATTGGTCCTGGTACCAATAATTTAATTGGTATTTCCACCAATTGGCATCGCTACTAATATTTAAATTTTTCCTACTACCAATAATTAAAATAGTCTTAGTTTCTCTACTTTGCTACTCGAACCATTTGACAGTAGAATGAAACTAAATATTTTACAATTGCTAACGCTAGCACGAGGTTGGTATTCATACGAATTGACGCTCATACGAATTCGCTTGACATGTCATTGTAAAATACATATATATATACATGTCTTGGTCTTTGATTGATCCAAAAATCTCATTATACATGTGCTTACTAATCCAACAAGGTCATTTGATTATCATTGCTACCTCAGTAATCAGACTCTCAACGTTTATGGTATATTAAGCATTATTTCTTCTCTCAGCATACGCTTTATACTTCATCTACCAATGAGCCATCATGATAGAATCATTACTGAGAAACATGCTAGACTCATCAATATTCTAAGACTAACGGTCAAGCTAGGTCAATAACTAACTAGATAATACACGTCTATAAAATATACACAAACATGCTCGAGACATCAGTTATGTCACATGGGGGGATATTCACTAGGGTTTTGGTCTGGAGGCCTACAAAATGTGTGGTGTAGAAGTACACCCATGATGAGAAAGTAAAAGTCTTGTCGGCAGTTGAAGGAATAAATGGAATAATGGTTGCACAACCGTCAAGTCCCACTAGCATGACAGAATTGGTTTTCACCACGATTTGCACTTCTCTACTCTACCACTTCTCTGTAACTGTCAGCACTTACGAGATCAATGTGTTAACTTCTATTTATATAAATAGGTTCTTCAACCTATCAACAAACAAGACAACAAGGATATATAATCATAGAGCTATCATCTTAGAGCATTCTCAGAAAACTCTAACTTCTGATTTTCATCTTCGTAGCAATTCAAACAAATACTATCACTGAGATTCAATTTCAATAATATCAATACCTTCTCTTCTTCCCTCCCTACATAATAACCCTTCTCTTCCTTTGTGACCGAAACGAAATTGGAACGATCATTTCTTGATTTAGGCCAATTTTGTACAGATTGATCTCTCGAATCTTTTAAAAGTACTTATACAATACAAATTCTTGGCGCTTAGACGAATTGCTCTACTGGCATCAACCCACTCCATCATTTCCCACTCTAAATTCGTTTTTACCCACAAACAACAGGATAACTTAATTTTATTTGTAGACACAATCTGAATAGTCCATCAATAAAAAATTTATCCTTATTTAGGGTAAAAAAAAGTTTAGGGGTATATTGTAATGAATACGAGAGATCAAAATTGGATAAGACTAGCCTAAACCAATAAATTATCGTTCAAGTCTTGCTTCGATCACAAAAGAGCTGAAGGGTTGGTCTTAGGTGTGAAGCAAAGAAAGTATTAAGATCATTATTTAATGTATTTTGCAGGATTATTTCGTTGAACTATTCTGTATTCTCTGAGAGAAATACTGAGATAAAACTTCCGTAAAATCAAAGTTAAAACTTCTTTTTGTAAATCTTGCTTCAGTCACAAAGGAGGAGAAGTGTTGTTCTTAGGAAGGGAAGAATAGAAAGCATTGTGATAAGAATGTAATGTGATTTTTATAGGATTGGTTGTTGAACTACTCTATAAAAGAGTTATATGAGAGAAAAATTCCGTAAAATCAAAGATAAAACTTGTTTTCGTAAGTCTGTTATGATTTGTATATAGACAGAATATCCTATTTATAATACTAGTAATATCCCGATCTCATAAAAAGTGAAAGATAAGGAGAATTGGAGGAGTGAAGACTGTGGTTAACGTGTTGAAGTCATGTGTACAATATTAAGGAAGAATGGAAGTTACACGCCCACTACTCCCTTCAATACCTTAACTGTCCCACGACTCGATTATTCTTTATTGTGAGTGTATTGGTACACCACACCTTCCATAGAACGCCATACCAAACCCTAAAGAATATCCCCTCAATGTGACATATTTATTGTCCCATGTAAAATTAATTAATAGAGCTAAGCGCTACTAAAAATAAGCCGTCCATGAGAGACTATTTGGTCAAAACAGTTGAGTCAGGAAACTGATCAAGTTTCATGTGAGAGGGTACTTGGTCAGATGTTTGAGCCAAGAATTCTTGTGACCTATGAATGTGGATATTCCCAATACTCACAAATAAAAAAGGAAGTGACTTATACAAAAAGAGAAGTGACTTGGACAAAAAGAGAAGTGACTTGGATAAATCTTGTTTGTCGAACTAAGTGATGAATTTTAATAAGGCTAACGAGTCTTGTATAAACTTGATTCATACAATTGATAACTCAAATTAATAAATTATCAGTATTGTTGAGTATTAATCTTAAGTGATGCCACTGCTGGTGATCGATGCAAGTTAAACAATATAGACTCATGGCATCTCTTTGAGATAAATAAAAGTTCTTCTTATGTCTTTGCGAGAGATCGCGTCATGATGCAAGGTCATGTATTTATTTTGATAAATATGATGCACACCAGTGGTGTTGATTATCATTATATGTAGATTATGCCAGGCATTGACCATCAAGTTAGAATACTCGAATATTAGTTGTTTATGGATTGATGAATAAATTGGATCTTCTAGTATGTCACGGCATCAAGAAAAAAAATCCAAGCATTAAAAGATATATACTGTAACACCCGCAAATTTTGCATGAAGCTTACTCAAGGACGCATCATGGCCTGGGTTGAAGCTTCACCCTAAGTTTATAAAGCTCGCTTAGGATTGCATCATGGTATTGACGCCTTGACCCCGAAATATAGTGTTAAAGCCCTATTACACGTGATGCGTATTTGAGGAAGCATCATAGTGCTAATGCACTATTATGCCGTGATGCATGATTTAGAATGCATCACTAAGCTAAACCTGCATAAGTGAGAGCATTATAGTGCTAATACACTATTATGCCATGATGCATGATTCAATGCATCACTGAGCCGAAGTCGCGTAAGTGAGAGCATTATAGTGCTAATGCACTATTATGCCGTGATGCATGATTCAATGCATAACTGAGCCGAAGTCGCGTAAGTGAGAGCATTATAGTGCTAATCCACTATTATGCCATGATGCATGATTCAATGCATCACTGATCCGAAGTTGCGTAAGTGAGAGCATTATAGTGCTAATGCATTAATATGCCGTGATGCATGATTCAATGCATCACTGAGCCAAAGTCGCGTAAGTGAGAGCATTATAGTGCTAATGCACTATTATGCCGTGATGCATGATTGAAAATGCATCACCAAGCCAATATTGCGTAGTGAGAGTGCATCATAGTGCTAAGGCACTATTGTGCCGTGATGCATTATTGAGAATGCATCACTGACCAATGTTGTTATTCGAGAGAGCATCATAGTGCTAATGCACTATTATGCCGTGACGCATTATTTAATGCATCACTAAGCCAATGGTGCATAAGAGAGAGTGCATCATAGTGCTAAGGACTATTATGCCGTGATGCATTATTGAGAATGCATCAACGAGCCAAGAATGCATCACCGTGATGCATTAGTGTGTTTACTTGTAGCTTATCTGAGAATGCTTCGCTTGGCTTTGGCAAGAAAACTTCATTTTCGGCCTTGTGCAGTCGATGAATGTCACTTCCTATTCTTATATTTACTTGTAGAAATGCGAGTAAGACATATATAGGGAGGGGACGTCGGATGAGAATATGAAAGCATTCCTTTTTGTAGCTTACCCGAGAATGCTTAGCTTGGCTTTGGAAAAAAAACTTTATTTTCGGCCTTGTGCAGTCGATGGACGTCACATCCTATTCTTATATTTATTTGTAGAAATGCGAATAAAACATATATAGGGAGGGAGCTTTGCTTGGCCTTCGGCCTTGCAACGAAGTTGGAAATGATGTTGGCTTTGCCTTAATAGACTTGAGTTTCTTGTTCCTTTCGAATTGACCCTTTGATGAACTACGGTCATGCTTGATCCCTTCAAGGTACGGTTTGGGTACGTAGGCATCCGCAATGCAACGCATTGAGATGCAGCACCTTTTCGCTTATATCATCTAATTTAGAGGTGATTACGACATTATGGTAACTCGTATCATCTGGCTTGGCAATGCTAAGTCAAGAGATGATTGTTGCCACACTTGATGAGGTAGTTGCAAATCCATTTGATGGATGTTCGTACTTCCTATCAAGCTATTCGGTATGAACGGAATATGTTTGGTTGCTGCACTCTTGGCAAGAGCAAGATTAGTTCATGCACCCAGTGCTTAGTTGAAGCAGAGTTGACGAAGTGAAAAATAGGCCTGAAATGTCCTAGGTGCTAGTCCAAGGCTTGAGTTAGGCCTGGACAATGCTCGAAAGTATGTGATGCTTGCCAAAGGCCTTCACCATTCGCTTTTATAGCCATACACCCTTAGCAGAAAAAGGGTGAGGTAGAACGGTATAAACGTAGCTTGAATGATGTGGGAACTTCGTGTCGAGTATAATGCTTACAAGGCATGCTTGGAAAGCAAAAATCTACCTGCACTTTCCAGCGAGAAGTTAAGCTCTAAGGTCCGGTTACTCTCTTTTAATCATGCATCGGGGAGTTCTGGCCTTCCCAGCGCAACGCGCCAGGAGGCGGAATTTTCCGGCCCGTGACAGATGGTATCAGATAAAGTTCCGAGAAAACACTAGGGAATGTGAGTTTTGGACTCGTCAGTGAGCATTTATAATATGACTACAAAATTTTCCTTCAAAGGAAATAAAAAAAGTTGGAAGAGTAGGCCAACTGTTGTGCGAAAATAGGGTAGATAAAATCAGGCCAATTGCCTATACAAAAAGAAATTGTAACTTTCTAGTTACTCCGCTAAGATTTGGAGGAGCTTCACCTAGTTCTGTGAGTTTTCCAAAAAAACGTTTGGAACGATGGCTGGTATCCGACTACCCTTGGCACGTGACTGATCATCCCCACCCGTCGCTGGAACGATGTGCGTTGTCAAGTTGGCTAGCACCCATTTACGAGTGGAAGATCGTCCGGGACGATGGCTTGCATCTGACTACACTGGCATTAGAGTTGGTCCTCACAGTACTACGCTAGGAACTGCTTATCAATTAGTGATGACTCTTTTCAACTTCTGTGAACTTTGGGGATTTTTAAGTGTATGAAATGGGACGTCTACTTAAAATCTCGTATTAAGTAAATTATTTTGCATTCTTAAGCATGTGGTATGGGACGCATGTTTAGGGATCCAATTTGATTTTTCTCGGTAGAATTATAAAACCTTTGCTGATCCTCGAACATGCGAAATGGGGCGTATGTTCGGAAGGTCTCAATTGGTGTTTATGGCAATTCTGGGCCTTTTAGGATTCTGGGATATGTGGTATGGGACGCATATTCAGAAGGTTCTAAATTGTTCTCATTAACAAACATTGGACCCTTGCGAGATTTCTGTGCATCATGGAATTTGACATATGCATAGGAAACCTTAATCGATGAAGCTTGTCCACAATAATTTTTGAGTTAAATTTCGAGGACGAAATTCTTTGAAGGTGGTAAGAATGTAACACGTAAATTTTGTATGAAGCTTACTCAAGGACGCGTCATGGCCTTGGTTGAAGCTTCACCCTAAGCATATAAAGCTCGCTTAGGATTACATCATGGTGTTGATTCCTTGACCCCTAAATATAGTGTTAAATCCCTATTACACGTGATGCGTATTTGAGGAAGCATCATAGTGCTAATGCACTACTAAGCCGTGATGCATGATTTAGAATGCATCACTAAGATAAAGCTGCATAAGTGAGAGCATTATAGTGCTAATACACTATTATGCCATGATGCATGATTCAATGCATCACTGAGCCGAAGTCGCGTAAGTGAGAGCATTATAGTGCTAATGCACTATTATGCCGTGATGCATGATTCAATGCATAACTGAGCCGAAGTCGCGTAAGTGAGATCATTATAGTGCTAATCCACTATTATGCCGTGATGCATGATTCAATGCATCACTGATCCGAAGTTGCGTAAGTGAGAGCATTATAGTGCTAATGCATTAATATGCCGTGATGCATGATTCAATGCATCACTGAGCCAAAGTCGCGTAAGTGAGAGCATTATAGTGCTGATGCACTATTATGCCGTGATGCATGATTGAAAATGCATCACCAAGCCAATGTTGTGTAGTGAGAGTGCATCATAGTGCTAAGGCACTATTGTGCCGTGATGAATTATTGAGAATGCATCACTGACCAATGTTGTTATTCGAGAGAGCATCATAGTGCTAATGCAATATTATGTCGTGATGCATGATTCAATGCATCACTAAGACAATGCTGCATAAGAGAAAGTGCATCATAGTGCTAAGGCACTATTATACCGTGATGCATTGAGAATGCATCACCGAGCCAAGAATGCATCATCGTGATGCATTAGCGTGTTTACTTGTAGCTTAACTGTGAATGCCTCGCTAGGCTTTGGCAAGAAAACTTCATTTTCGGCCTTGTGCAGTCGATGGATGTCACTTCCTATTCTTATATATACTTATAGAAATGCGAGTAAGACATATATATGGAGGGGACGTTGGATGAGAAAATGAAAGCATTCCTTTTTATAGCTTACCCGAGAATGCTTCGCTTGGCTTTGGAAAGAAAACTTCATTTTCGGCTTTGTGCAATCGATGGATGTCACTTCCTATTCTTATGTTTACTTGTAGAAATGCAAATAAAACATATATAGGGAGGGAGATTTGCTTGAATGTGCATGAAAGGTAATGCACATATAAATACGACGTAGCCTATACGTTGGAGCATACTTGATGCTAAAGCATCAATATGCTTGTAGCTTAACTGATGAAGCTTGAATGTGCATGAGCGGTAATGCACATATAGATATGTGAAGTGGCCAATATGTTGGAGCATACTTGATGCATAAGCATCAATATGCTTGTAGCTTAGTCGATGAAGCTTAGATGTGCATGAGAGGTAATGCATGCGATATGGCCTATACATTGGAGCATACTTGATGCTAAAGCATAAATATGCTTGTAGCTTAACCGATGAAGCCTAAATGTGCATGAGCGGTAATGCACATATAAATATATGCGATGTGGCCTATACGTTGGAGCATACTTGATTCATAAGTATCAATATGCTTATATCTTAGCCTATACAGCTTGAATTATGCGAAAGCATCATTCAATCGTGTTATGTACTTGAGAATGCATATTTGCATAATAACAAGAGATAGTTATGTACAAGCTAGTGCATACCTTGCAAAATTCCTTTGGCCTATACGGTCTAGGCTTTGCTTGGCCTTTGGACTTGCAATGAAGTTAGAAATGATGTTGGATTTTCCTTAATAGACTTGAGTTGTTTGTTCCTTTCGAATTGACCCTTTGATGAACTACGGTCATGCTTGATCCCTTCAAGGTACGGTTTGGGTACGTAGGCACACGCAATGCAATGCATTGAGGTACATCACCTTGTCACTCATATCATCTAATTTAGAGTTGATTGCGACATTATGGTAACTCGTATCATCTGGCTTGGCAATGCTAAGTCAAGGGATGATTGTTCCCACACTTGATGAGATAGTTGCAAGTCCATTTGATGGATGTTCGTACTTCCTATCAAGCTATTCGGTATGAATGGAATATGTTTGGTTACTGCACTCTTGGCAAGAGCAAGATCAGTGCATGTACCCAGTGCTTAGTCGAAGCAGAGTTGACGAAGCGAAAAATAGGCCTGAAATGGCCTAGGTGCTAGTCCAAGGCATGAGTTAGGCCTGGACAATGCTTGAAAGTATGTGATGTTTGCCAAAGGCCTTCACCATTTTCTTTTATGGCCTTGCACCCTTAGCAGAACAAGGGTGAGGTAGAACGGTATAAACGTAGCATGAATGATGTAGGAACTACGTTTCGAGTATAATGCTTACAAGGCATGCTTGGAAAGAAAAAATCTACCTGCACTTTCCAGCGAGAAGTTAAGCTCTAAGGTCAAGTTACTCTCTTTTAATCCCGCATCGGGGAGTTCTGGCCTGCCCAGCGCAACGCACCAGGAGGCGGAATTTTCCGATCCGTGACATATACAAAGGATGCAAATGCAAAGGAGATGAAGCCTTTCCAAGTACACATCGGAAGATACTAGCACAAGAACTTGATGGTGTGAAAGTTGGGAGGGTTCTTGCTAGAAAGCACCAATGAGTTGAAATGGTGGTGGCATTGGCCTTTGATGGTGCTGACGTAAAAATATGTTAGCGGTTGGATATTGGCGTTCACAATGCTAGTGTCGTGATGATAGTGGCGCTAGCACTATCTAGTGCCATATAAAAGTATGATGGCGTTGACATTAGGCCATCGCTGTGATTAGGGTTTGGCGTAAATACTAGGCTAGCACTAGGATAACACCGTGATGAACTGACATTGGCATGCCAATGCCATGATAGGACTGGCGCTAGCACTAGGATAAATGGGATCCCCAAATCCTTCATAAATAGATCATCTATTACTAAGCCCATTTATAAATGGATCCTAAGTCCTCCATTAATGCAACTAAGAAGGAATCAGAAGTCGGCCAAAATAATGACACTCAAGTGATAAATGTTGGTAGTATTGATTACGAGAGTCTCATTGACGGAATCAAGAAATATCCCATATGTTTTGAAGTCTCTTGTACCGAAACATGTCGTGATAATGAATTTCTTCGTCACAAGTTAAAGAAGAAAAACAAAAGCAAGAAAAAAAAGTAATCAAACCAAGCAATAAGTGAAGAATGATAATAATCTTCTTAGTCACATGTGACGAACAAGACAAGGTCCTTGCATAGGACAAAGCTCAACTCAACACAACTTAGTTGTGTTAAAGTATACCCTCACCGTTTGTGCTCAGTCATACGAACAGGGGAAGAATCACAAAATCGAGAAATCTTTATTGATCATATTAAGGAGTTTCAGATTTGGTAAATCATTGGATTACAGATCTAAACGGAAGATCCTTACTCTGAACTAATCTCGATTTTGCTTAAGGGAGAGCAAAAAGTGACCCAAGGAGTGCAAAAATCGTAGTCAACTCGCTAATAAGACTATTCAATATAATCTTTCTAAGTCGGACTATAATACCCCTCCTTAATACGCCCACTGACTGTATATAATTCAAACCCCTTCTCTGAATATATCAACCACTATCAGCACCAGTGACTACCAAGAAAAAACCGAAAAGAATTCTTCACCACCCCCGTATAATCACTTCAAAATCTACCTTCGTCTTCGTTGTTGGCAATTAATAGGGAAGAATAGTGGAGGGTCTCCCCGTCCAGAATGCAATCATACCATGAAGCCTAGTGAAGAAGAAATTCACGATGCTCCCAGACATCTATAAAATGGTACTGATTCCACTACAGACACTCTCGAGACTGTTAACATAGGGACAAAGGAAGTCCCCAGGCCTGTCTCCATCAGCTCCACCCTGTCATTGGAGGAACGGATAAGACTCATGCAACTTCTTAAGGATTATCAATACGTTTTCGCCTGGACTTATCAAGAGATGCCGGGTCTTGATGACGAGATATTCATTCACCATTTACATATCACTCCTGGTTTCAAACCTATCAAGCAACAACCGAGGCAGTTCAGACATGAATTTAAAGAGAAAATCAAGGTCGAAGTCAGCGACTCATGGAAGGCTTCATCCCATCCAACACCCTACCTTGCTAATGTCGTACCTATAAAGAAGAAAAACGGTCAAATCAGATGTTGTGTTGATTTCAGGGACCTAAACAAATATTGTACAAAGATGACTTCCCACTCCCCAACATAGTTATACTTGTAGACGCGACTATGTTTTCATTTATGGACGGCTATAACGGTTATAATAAAATAAAAATATATAAGCACGATGCCAGCAAGACTGTTTCGAACTCCTATCAGAAACTTCTATTATACTGTAATGCCTTTTGGTTTGAAGAACGTTGGCGCTATCTACCAGCGAGCCATGACAATAATCTTTTATGATGCACAAACAAGTGAGATCTTATGTCGATGATGTAGTTTTCAAATCCAAGACACGAGAAACACATATGGAAGTTTTGCAGCAAGTCTTTGAGAGGTGTCGTGAATAAGAACTGAAGATGAACCCTTTAAAGTGCGCATTTGATGTCTCCTCTCGATTGAACCTTGCCTAACAATCTCTTCTTATTTTCTACGAACAATCTCAACAACATCCATCACAACCTTAAGCCACTTCTCGAGTTTTTCCAATCATCACACACTCTCTCGCTCACCTTTTTCCCTCACAGACCATCAAAGAATTGAGCTTGAACTTCTACAACTCCACCTTATCAACTTACATCAATGGCAATAACTTCATCATCACTGTTACTGAGTTAAAACTCTTTATAAACTGTAAGCCATATATTATAACACCTCCACCAACTCGCTGCACCCTCTAAACTTGCAATCAACCATCAATCATCTCTGTCATGATCATCATGATCAATCAATGACAGTTAGCCTAAAATCTCTTTTCTTGGCTAATTCTGTATCCACTCCTTGCTCCATCCTAAATGATCCCAAAATACTCAAATCACTCCAATTAATCCAACTAATTCATAACCATCATTGTCACAAAGATCAACCGAAGTTGGCTCTGTTTTTTTCTCATTCGAAATGGTGAAGAAGAAGAGAGGTGGCCCCGAATAAATCATCTGCTGCTTTTATAACAATTCACATAAATGGAAGCCCCTAGCATAAGTCGCAGTGCGTATAACAATATTTGAATTCGGCTTCCTCTTAGCGTATGATGGAGTGTCAATAGTATTTTCCCTTAATATAACCATTTTGCTCTTAGTAATCATTTTGCTCATAACTTTCTTATACGAAGTCGGAATGACCTCGTTATTTTGCCATTGGCTTGTTAATTCAATTTTCTACAAGATGAAATCTTGGAATACACTGAGTTCCACTGGGTCTTTAGTAATTCTTCCTTGTGGAGCTCAATTTAACTTCTTTAAGAGATGTAACCTAATAAAACACATAAACTACAAAAGTAATAATAACACACAGTAATTCACACAAAATCGAGCAAATAAGTATAAGGAAATGATACTTAAAATATGTAAATTATGCACTTATCAAATTCCCCTACACTTAGATTTTGCTAGTCCTCGAGCAAACTACAAATCTAAACTAACCACAACTCCCTTTCGTTGAGGATACGGTCACACTTAGCATGTGTAACAAGCCTTTAAACCCCTAGGTGTCCCTAGTGGACGAGTTATAGTCTCGTGAGGGTTTACTAGAGATTTACCCATAAAACCTACTCCAACTCTCAAATATTCCAAAATCGTAAGCATCCAAAAAGCTAAGTGGACATAAAGTTTCTGCACACTAATAGTAAGAAGTTAGATGTATCAAAGAACATTATTCTCATGCTTAACTCTTGAGTTAGGAGAAAACCACCATATGAAAGAATTCAGGATCGAGAGCGACCAGATGTTTCTGCCTCACCAATAGGGTTTATGAATTTGACACTCAAAAGACACATTTTATGGTTCTCATGTGTGCAGGCAGGAATGAAGATAGAAATCTTGCACACGTTAAATGGTGGGAAGAGAATACCTTCCGAATTATATCTGAATATCCCATAAAAACATGGGAAGAAATTACTTGTTTAATGATGATCTCTACGAAAGGAAATCAACCACTATGCAAGGATGGGAATCCTCACTCACCTTCTTATCCAATCTACAATCAGCACCTCTCTCACAGCGCCGATTGAAACGTCTTCGTCTTCGGCTTCAACTGTAGATGATTAACTCTTGAACTTTGTAAAACTCTGACAATTTATAACTTTTTTCCTCTAAAATTCTTGGTGTTTTTAAAACTCTTTATATATTTCTTCTTCCCCACGGATTCAACGAATAAATACAAAAACAAATATACTCTAAAGCAATAAAAACAAATATATATATATATATTTAAAGACACGAAATGTGAAATACAAACTAAAATAATATAAATAAAACTAATATGGCCATGGAGAAAGGAATTTACCACTGGTTTGTGTGGTTCATGAGTGGGTGACTATTCAGTGAATTAAAAAAACTCTGAACTATCATTATCAATTGAGAATGAGTAGTTTTCCAGAATATTTTGAAGAACTTACTTATGTAGCCATCGGGGCCGGGATCTCACTCGGAATCTATAGAGAAAAGTACTTCTTTGATTTCCAATGGGCTACCTAATTGGTCAGCGTAGCGCATTGTTTAGGAGTTAGTGTAGGAGTAAGTTCTCTGAATAGATCCTCATCTATCGTTGTGGTTGTTGTCGTATATTGTTCATTATAATATTCCAGAATAAGGCGTATAACTTCATCTTTGTTGGTTACTCAATTATTTTGAGAGTCATGTAATTGGTATATATTATTGTGTCCCCGATGAATGGTTGCTTTGGTGTGGAAGAAGGTTGTGTTATTTTCGCCTGATTGCACCATTGAATTTTGTTGCATAGAATTGGAGTAGAGTCATTGGTGACTTCTAAGCTCATTTTCCCATAATAACCAATAGTCATGCACAATTCCTTGTCGGTTAGCGCATTGTTGTTGTGCTAACTTTATTTATGTTGTTGAATTCTTGATCATTGTCGGGAGGTGACCAAATGTTTCCTTGTTCCATTCGGTAAGAGTTTGAATGGTGATGATGAGTTTCAGTTGTATCTCTATAGAAGGTTCTGTGCCTCCTTGTTGAGTCCACGCGTTGTCTATTATTTGCCTGAGTTACAAATGAGTGAGCCACAGATGTTCAAATTTATAATTCTTTGTTCCCTTCCAATCAGTCATTTTTCTTTGCAGCAAGATTGGGGCAGGATCAGAAGCTATATTGGGGAGATTGAGTAACTCCTGCATGGGGTTGGTTGTTCGCCAATGTTGAGTGACTAAAACTCTATCAAGGCGTTATAGAATATTATCTTCCCCCAACTGATTTTTTTTCTATGTAAAAGGATCTCGTCCGGACCACATATCAATAAATCCCATATGATTGATCATTGTGAGAAAATGTTGAGTCTGCACGTATGTTACTTGTCTTCCTCCCTTTTTTTTTCCAATTGATCCATTATATTGTTGAAATATCCTAACAGCAGCCATGGAGTGGCAGAATTTATGTTATGGAAGATTGTTGGAAAATCTTGTGAATACATGAAGTGTTGAAGAAGAATATGAAAATGAGAAAATAATAGAAGTATGAGAATAATGAATGTTGTAGCAGATTATGAATTAAGATCACTTTGACTTGGTTTTGTTGTGTAGACTGTGCAGTTTTGGAATTGAAGAGTTTAACAGTAGTTGGAACCTAAATTTGAGAAGGGACTGACTATGTTGCAGAGATATTAGTAACAATGTAGCTTGAAGGTGTAGAAGTAAATTTCACAAATCTTGTCTCGATTTTAAATTACTTTTCGATGGATGCCAATATTTATGAAGTTATATTGCAGCTACAATAGCAATTGGTAGAAGAATATGTCAAGAATAGTACTAGGAAGATAAATACCAACAAAATCAGTTCACAGAAGAAATGCAGAATAATTTGAAAGGTGCTTCTATTGTTGACCTTGATTTAACAGAAATAGGAAACACATGCCTGTAGGAGGAGTTAGTAGTATAGAAAAAACATATGGGAAGCAGTCAGTACAATAAGTAGGAGTTAGATAAACCAATGGATCTAACAAACTAATGAATCAAAGTGGTTAAAAGCAATTAACAAAGTCAGCAAAAGCTCAACACAACCGAAAAGTTGTGCAGAATTAGTAAGGCAACTACTAATCTCAAAAAAAGTTAAAACCTAAATACAATAAATAATTAAAAAAAAGTGTAAAGTAAAAGTTCGATTATGAAAAACCAATACAAGATAATTAGGACTAGACTACCGGCCCATGGAGAACTACACTTAGGTTGTGTTGTTTAGTTATGTGACACATTTGGAAAATTGTTATGGGAAAATCTTTGTTGTAGGTGTTGTTGATGTGATGTTGTTGATGTTGCATAGTAATGATAAAGCTCGAGATCATTTAAGATTAGTCCTAACTCTTTCATGGTCTTAGAAAAAACATGACGAAGATGGTGTTGCAGTCATAAATAATCTTCCTTTAACTGGTAATGAATGATGTTGATGCGGTTGTTGATGCTTCTGTAGTGTCTATATGGAGATTGCTTGGGTTTTTTCACTCGCCAATCTCATAAGATGTAAGAATACTAATATGAAGGGCTGCATCATAATAAAATGAAGTCGAAACCTGAATTGAGGTGGACGAAAGGCACAAGACATCATTGCCTAACTATGAAGTTTTTATTATATTTCCAAAGGATTATTTATGAGATAAAACATGCACAACAAGATAAAAGTCTTCTTTAAAGGAAAACTGGTCTCAACATGACCCTGGTACTTCATCATAAAAGTTCTTCAAAATATACTTCTTAACTAATGTCTAAATACTCAAACCAACTCAGATAGTACCATAAACCATATATGAAAACATAAATCCAAACCTCCATGCAGATATACTTCTACTGAACCTCCAAAGAAAATCAAGCACAAATAAAGTGGTACGAGAAAAATTTTTGGTAAAGGAAATGGTACTTAAAATATATAAATTATGTACTTATCAAATTCCCCCACACTTTCCTTTTGCTAGTCCTCGAGCAAACTACATATCTAAACTAACCTAAACTACAACAACTCCCTTTCTTTGAGGATACAGTTACACTTAGCATGTGCAACAAGCCTTTTAACCCCTAGGTGTCCCTAGTGGACGAGTTATAGTCTCGTGAGGGTTTACAAAAGATTTACCCAGAAAATCTTCTCCAACTTCCAAATATTCCAAAATCGTAAGCATCCAATGAGCTAAGTGGACATAAAGTTTCTACATACTAATAATAAGAAGTTATATGTATCAAAGAAAATTATTCTCATGCTTAACTCTTGTGTTAGGAGAAAATCACCATATGAGAATCCAGGTTCGATAGCGACCGAATGTTTCTGCCTTACCAATAGGGTTTTATGAATTTTATACTCAAAAGACGCACTTTATCGTTCTCATGTATGCCGGCAGGAATGAAGATAGAAATCCTGCAAGCATTGAATGGCGGGAAGGAAAAGGAACCTTCCGAATTATATGAAGATGTTATCCCATAGAGATGTGGGACGAAAAAAAACCTTTTTTTTCTGATGATCTCTAAGAAAGGAAATCAACCACTATGCAAGGATGTGAATGCTCATTCACCTTCTCATCCAATCTACAGTCAATACCACTCTCACAGTTTCCTATAGAAACGTCTTCGTCTTCGGCTTCAACTGTAGATGATGAATTCTTGAAATTCATAGAAATACGACAATTTCTAACTCTTTTCTTCTCAAATTCTTGTTTCTTAAAACTTCTTTATATATTTCTTCTTACCCATGGCCTTAACAAATAAATACAAAAAAAAAAAAAAACTTTAAAGCAATAAAAACAAATATTTTTTTTTCTTCCTTTTTCCGTTTATATATATATATGATTTTTTTTAATACAAGAAATATGAAAAACAAATGAAAAGATAGCAAAGAAACTAATATTGTCGTGGGATAAGGACTTTACCACTTGAATCTTCACAACTCGTATTGTCTCGGTATCATAAACTTCCTAAAAATCCACTTCTTTTGATTTTTTCGCTCTTCTACTTAGTCTTCTGCTCTTTGTATTGTTGCTTTTAAAACTTGAACGTCTTCAACTTTCTTAATATTTGTAATGATCCGGTTGTTGATGATGATATGTTTCTATGGACCTGTTGTTGTCGAGAGAAAAATAGAGTGGTCCTAACTGTAAATCAAATTACTAGGTAAGGTTTTTTCACAATTCTGATGTCACCCTTATGATTGATAGAATTAGCACCCAAGAGATCAAAAAGTAGTGCTGAAATGGTGCGAGGTTGGGTAGCTCATCTTTCTACCCGGAATTTGCGCAAAAGAAACACTTTAAACGGACAATTGAAGGTTTGGTGCCTCACTCAGGGTATTGAATGATCAACTTCTTTAATACTAAACTCTCTACCGGCATTTTAAGTCCCTTTTTGTCAGCTCTAGCCTCTCAACAACTAAGCACCCCGAATATAGTTCTCTAATACTTCTAAGTTCAGTTATTTCGGTGAGAACTTCGTATGTAAACGTAGCTAGAAGTATATTAGGCGACTCTAAAATATCTAAAAGTTGGAGGTTTCATGGAAATAATTATGAAAAAGTTGAAAATTTTCTGCCTAAAAAGTGAATACTAAAGAATCATATATGCTTAACACTCCCCCACACTTAAACTTTACATTGTCCTTAATGTAGATTGACTCATCCAATGTTAAAATCAAGGTGGTAATCCTATAATGATATGAAACAAGCAATCAAAAACTAAAAAGATAAGGTGAAGGAAACAAATCTGATGGGTTGACTCCCATGAAGCAAATAATACTTGTATCCCTGTTTAATCTGTAGTTAATCTCAAACAAAATGATAATGGTACCAAAAAGTCAGCTGCCAAGAATAAATATAAAGTCTAAAAAGTTAGGGATCATCCCAATATATAAGTTTTGTTACAAATATGAACCTTCAAACACTAGATTTATTAATACCAATAAATCTAAATAAAGTGAATTCAACCTTAAGGTTCAAAAGAGCAAACTTCCGACTTTTACATTTATTCATAGTAACTCAAGGATTACAAGTAAAGATTTTTGAGATATTTCAGCACTTTTTGTGTACCCTAAATTAGGTTCTAAGTCCGTGGAAATAGCTTCCATGGTTGTGTTACCTTCATCAACCATTCAAGGACGCAATGCATTGACAATGTAAATAAGCATCGGATCATCGGAATCTGCAAATTGAGCTAAACATACATCTAGTGGTTCAATTTCAGCAAAATCAATAATTTTTCCAATATCAATCTCCTCATCATTTATACAAGCATTTATAAAAGCACTAGATGGATCAGTGAAACAATCATTCACTGCAACATCAGTTTCATGAGTAATTGGATCATTATCATCTTCTTCTAGGTGACCGGTAGGAATCTCATAATTTACATGATTATTAGGTATATATATTTGCACATCTACTACCTATGAGTCGTTAAACTCGACAATAGTATCCCCTGTAGAAACAGGTTCTTTTAAATCATCATCAAAATCATGCCCAGAATGAGCTAAACAAGCCTCTAACAGATCATCTATATGGTTCTGCAAGTAAGTATCATGGATTATATCATCAATCATGCAAACATTTTCATGGTTATCAAGATTACGAGGAGAACGTGCAACATGAAAAACATTCACTTCCATTTTCCAACTACCAAAAGTAAGTTCCATAATACCATTCCTACAATTTATGATTGCGTTAGAAGTCGTTAAGAAAGGTCGTCCTAAAATAATAGGAATCTGACCACTAGGGTCTGTCACAGGTTGGGTATTAAAAATTACGAAGTCCACATGATAAGCAAAACTATCAACCTATACAAGAACATCTTCTACCACTCCTCTAGGAATTTTAATGGACTTATCATCCAATTGGAGTGTAACACTAGTGGGTTTCAAGTCACCAAGTCCTAATTGCTCATACACAGGATATGGAAAAAGATTCACACTGGCTCCTAAATCTAACAAAGCGTTTTCAATCTTGTATTCTCCTATAGTGCAAGCAATAGTAGGACAACTAGGGTCTTTGTATTTAGGTGGTGTTTTCTGAGTAATGATAGATCTCACTTGTCCAGCAAGAAAAGCTCTCTTATGAACATTCAATTTTCGTTTCACAGTACACATATCTTTTAAGAACTTAGCAGACATAGGAATCTTCTTAATGGCATCTAAGAGGGGAATATTGATTTTAACTTGTTTAAACACTTCTAGTATGTCATTAAGGATGGTTCCTTTCTTACGGGATAGTAACCTTTGGGGGAATGGAGCACGAGGAACATAAGTGTTTTCATATTCACGTCTTTCAGTTTCATTGGTTTATTTTTGTGTTAAAGGTGTAACCTGCGTAATAGTGGGTGGGTTCCTATCTTGCTCCTTCTCCTTAGGATCACTAACATGGTTATCAATGACCCGATCGCTTCTCAAGTTAGTGAAGACCTGGAAAATCGGAGGGCTTAACACCAGATGTGCTTACCTCAAAAGACCCCTTTGGGTTAGGCTGTGTTTGACTTGGGAACTTTCCCTTGTCTCTCACTTATTTTGCTAGCAAGCTGACCTATTTGTTCTTCTAAGTTTTCTATGGACCTTGCAGTAGTCTATTCTATGTTAGGTAGTTGTTTTTGGGTGGCCTCCATAAATAATTTTAAACTTTCTTCCATACTAGGTACTCTTTGGCTAGAAGAATCAGTAGGAACGGATGATTTCTGCGTGAAACCAGTAACATTATTAGGTTGACCTTCATACTGACCTCTAGACCATGAAAAGTTAGGGTGTCTTTTCCCACCCTGGGTTGTAGATATTGGAATAGGGGTCAAATATATGACGATTATCTTGGTAGAGAGCATGGACTTGTTCTCCACCATCGTCATGAATGACATGGTCTACAGACTAAACAAAAGGCTTAGATTTAGCATTATGTTCTAATGATTCAAGTCTTCTTGCCAAAGAAGTTATTTTAGCATCAGAGTCGAATTGGATATCAACTCTATGCGCCCCCTTTCTACTAGCAATTGATCTTATGAGTTACTTAGCCTCCCACTCCTGGGTTTTATCAGACACATCATGCAAAAAACTATAACCCTCTTCAGCAGTTTTATTAGCAAAATTACCACAGCATAGTGATTCTACCATAGTCATTGTTTTGTGATCTAATCCTTCATAGAGAATCATAGTGAGTCTCAAGGTATCGAATCCATGGTGTGGACATTGCAACAAGAGTTCATGGAACCTTTCTAAATAGTCATGGAGAGATTCTCCATCTTGCTACGAGAAACTATTAAGACTTTGACGTAAGGCTGTGGTTCTATGCCTAGGAAAAAATTAATGCAAAAATAATTTAGTCATCGCATCCCAAGTTTGGATGGAAGAACATTGTAAAGCATCAAGCCACGATTTCACCTTATCTTTTAAAGAGAATGGAAACAATCTCAATTTCAAATAATCATCGGTCAAGTCTTTAATTTTCACAGTACCACATAGTTCCTCAAAGTCTCTAATGTGGTAGTAAGGGTTTTCATTTTCTCTTCCATAGAAGTTTGGAAAAGCCTGGATGGTATTAATCTTAATTTCAAAGTGAGCTTTGGTGGTAGGAAAAACAATGCATGAAGGTTGAGAGACTCTAGTTGGGTACATGTAGTCTCTCAAACTTTTAAATGGAGGGTCTACACCCTTATCATCGGTTCCATCCATGATGGATTAAATTTAACAAGACGATTATCCAAATCTCTATCCCAACCTACCGGTATATCTTGCATACGCTAAAGAAAAGAAAAAAAAATCCGAATTGGAAGGGAATTCTAAACAATCACAAGCAAGGTTGACTCAACCAAATCAAACCTATTGAATCTAGCAAACAAAAAACATGATGGATCCAATTAGATTGTTTCTAGACTAGCTTCTATTCTTTCAAAAGGCAACTAGTTACAATTTTAGCAAACCTTTTAGAACGATCCGAATTAGATTAAGTCGAATAGAAACAGGATAAGCTATAAAGAGCTTTGATAACCCTATCTCTTTGGCAACGTTTCTGTGGGTTACAAGGCGGCTCGTATCTTCTTAAAATAATCTTCCTGAACTTTGATTTAGGCTAACAGAGTAACCAATTTAGTCCTTTTGAATGAATTTCTATAAGCTCGTTACCTTATCGGTCTTTTTATAATCAAAATTTTAAGCTTAGGTTCGCGTTTGGTATCATTTTCTTAAAGCGGGAAAGAAGGAAACGGTGATGAAATCCGTGTATGGCCAGTTCTTGCCCTTTACTAGAAAATAAATTCGTATTCAGTCCTCAACATATATGCATTACGAAGTAATACAAAAAAATCCACTTGCAGGGGTTTCGTGGATTGATAGAGTTTTACCTCCCGTACCAGACGGGCGATGAACCGTTGAAGTCGACTCGAGCCACTGACTCTTGTGTCAGTGTACGAACCCAAGGGGCTGAGACAATATCGTAATTTTCGTCCTTCCCTGTACAGTTTATATTCAATACTACCCTTCCGTAGGGTTTGAAAATAAAAATAATGTCCAAAAATTTCCAAAAATAAAAAAATAATTACAAAAACAATTAAAGATTTCCTAATACTGTTTTTCTAAATTAAAATAACAAATAAAAACACTAAAAAGTAAAAATTAAATAAAAATAAACTCTGTCTTCTTTTCTGTTCTTTTAGCTTTAACTTTACTCCAATTTTTTTAATCACCAAAATCTTTGGCTCAATTTCTTTTCGTTTTCGTTTCAAAACCTGTAGCAAAAGAGAAATACAAAAAAAAAAAAACGTATAATAGAACAAAATAATAAAAATCTAAAAATAAAACTGATACTAAAAACAAAAATTAAACTAAAAATCTAACCTAAAAACAACTCCCCGACAGCAGCGCCAAAAACTTGATGCGTCGGAAAACCGACTTTGTTTTAGCGCAAACGCACAATGTCGAAAGATGTAGACAAGAGCAAATACGGTTCGTTCCCACGAAAAGTGTGTATTACTTATACTAAATAGTTTAAGTAACTTTCAGGTCAAAAGAAGTTTTTCCGATTTTTATAAAAAATTAAACTATTGAATGAATTAAAACTATTTAATAAAGATTGAAATCAATGACAAAAAAGTGTTAAGGTTTCGGGAATCCGTTGTAGATTAGGGTTTACTTGCGTTCATCAGAAAGGGTATCGATTTTGCTCGTGCAAAATAGCAAATCTAGCTACTAATACCCGGAAGATATTTCATTTAAGAATCAAATAAAAGAATTTTCAAAAAAAAATGTTTGTCTTCTCAATAAGGTAGAATTTCGAAGTACTAGGTATACGTGGCATAAATAGTCAAAGAATATTCATAAAATGATTATTGTGAAAGGGTCAACGAGTTATTTTACTAATCAAACGATAGACTATGCATGAAATAGAACATGAAAAATCATTGAGAAAGTAAAACATTGAAAGAAAGACAAAACATTGACATTAAGTTTTAATAGTTGAAAACCCTAGTTTTGAAACACAAGATAACTAATACTACAAGTTCATCCTTTCACCCTAACAAAGAGATTTATCTAGACATGGCTTTCTTAAAAGCCATTAAAATTGATTAAAAAAATAAATATAATTGAATTCGAAAACTAAACCCTTCTTCTCCTGTTGGTTTTCGGCATTAGAAAATATGTAAAGTCCCCAACTTTTTTCTCTGTTTCCTTCCTTGTATGTCTTTTTTCTGTTCTATTTTCTGTCTCCACTTCTTGAGTTCTGAGGTTACGGCTTGTATTTATAGGGGTTACTAGCGATCTCCTCTGTTTGGAGTTTTAAACTAATTAGGATTCTCAAAAAGCCACCGACTAACTAATGTTTCGTACAAAGCACGGTTTCCAGCTGCCTTCCCTATTTATTCTTTCCCAAAATATGTATCACACGCGCCTCCTAATTTTTCTCCATGTAAAACCATGTTTTACTCAAATTCTTATTCTCCTGACTTTTCTCTCCTTGCCAAACTTGAAACTCTGCTAGTCCCTTCACTCGAGATTCATTAATTAGGGCCTCACTTGGTTCTTCTCCATCACTCACTTTCCAAATTCACCTTCTCTGTTCTCGAACATCAACTACTCACATAATTATTGAGAACACTAACTACTGCCAGCAATCAATCCTCATCACGATCAAACCGAACTATCAATGGCATCACTATCATCGAGTTCCAACATCCACAACTCTCTCTGCCATGTTCGAGTTCACTAACAGTTCCAACATCGAGTTCTGCCATCTCTCGAGTTCCTCTCATCTGTCATCATCAGGTTCATCTCCTCTGCCACTAACAATTTTATCACCATCGAGTAATAGCAGCACATATATCTTTGATCATGCATCATTATTCACATTAGTTGGAGTTATCTTTCATCCATAACCCATGCCTTTTAACACCTTTAATAACCCACTGATCCAGTCAGTATCGAGAATCAATCCAAACCAAAATAACCACGTCGATCATCACGATCATAATCAATCACGGCTGCAATTAAATCTTCTTCCCTATTTTGATTAACAATCCACTAGCTTCTCTTTTCTGCATTAAATCTGAGCCTGTCCAACTCGAGGAACTCCTTTTAACCCTTTAATATCAAAGTGACAACATCATAGAGTAACAACTCAAGCCTAATTTTGTTTGACGTGTAGGAGATAAAGGTGTTGCCCCTTATCCAAATCACTGAAGCTGTTAACATAATTCCAATTCATGGACAACCCTTAGTAATAGTGCAGGTTCCCTTTAACACCTTTCAAGTAAAACTCTTTCCGCCCATAACTTTCTCATACGAAGTCAGAATGACCTCGTTCTTTCCCCGTTGGCTTCGTAATTCAATTTTATACAAGATGAAATATTGGAATAGGTATTTAGCAATTCTTCTTTGTAGATCTCAATTTCACTTTTTTCAGAGACGTAACTAGGGATGCACATCGGGTGGGTCGGGTCGGGTTTGGCCTCACCCGCACCCGATCCGCCGTAAAGGCGGGAGACCAATTTTTCACCCGCACCCAACCCGCCGTAGAACGGGTCGGGTGTGGGTCACCCGCCCAGACTGCACAAATTCTAAAACAGACTTGTTCTAACTAGTAAAATCTAATTTTTTCCAAATTCTAAACCCTCTTAAGCCTGACCAAACAAGAGAGATTGACCAAAGAAGCCTTCCATTAAACCAAAATGTAGTTAAGTTCATCACCCAACTCTAATGTATGTAGTAAAATTAAGAGACATGACAAAAACTTATAGGTAAAGAATTCCACCAGATGCATACATTATACACGTATTATAATATGAAACAAGGAGCTGTTGATGAATCTGATGCGATTTTTTTCTGATTGTCTTGGACTCTGACTATGGCTAGTTAGTAAAAGTTCCGTCCCTTTTCAGTATGTGCTTGAGATTGTCGTTTGCTGCAAGCCTGCAACAAGTTCATCAGCTATTCCTGGACCTCCTGGTTTATTTGCAGAATGTCCTGCATCTGCAACCACCTGTCGTGACCAAAGTAGATTTAAAAGTTGGAACCTGAAACCTGAAACCACTTCAAAATTTAAAACAAAGCCCCTATGTCCAAGACAATATTTAAACCTCGTAATCAAATTGCACACAATCATACATCAGACTACATATTACTCAACCCTCAAAATCTCAGAGCAGCAGAAACTGTGGAAACGTCAATATGGAAATAGTTATGCCAGAATCCTACTCGTGAAGTATGAACCAAAGAAACATTTCCTATGAATCAAAGAAACAACAAGAAAATGTCTATACAATGCAAAATAATTTAGCATTAAAAGAAATCTCTGTTTGGAATATTATTTTAGATTAGAGACTCTTCCAAAAGGAATTGATTATTAACCATACAACATGCCGATTACTTTGACAAGGAATTGATTCAGCCGCCAGCTTTAAGAGTTAGGAACTAGCTTTGCGGGGTTTAAAGTAATGGGCACCTGTTGAAGCTTAACATTTCTCCTACTGTAAGTATTAAATAGAAACTGTCCACGATGAAAGGGCTACATAATTTCTCCTCAAATCAATAATTTAAAGAAGTAAATGAAGTCACATAAAAGCAAGAGTTTATGTGATACTACAAGTTTATGAAGTCACATAAAACCTTCCCTGTAACGTTACATAGTTTATCAAACTAAGGTGGAAAGAAGCATAATTGATACTACAACAGCATGGAGAAGCATATTTTCTTTCATATGAATGTTTCAAATGTACACAGCTTCGACGCAATATGATTGTTGCAGATGAAATTATAAAATCGGTAAAGTTGCGCATACCCACATCTTGAAACTTTTGGATAGATATGATGTGGTTCACTAGGCCTAGCAAATCAGACTAAATCACTAGAACCCTAGTTCTTAACTGATGCACACATAAAGCTAAGAATAATTGCAGGCTCACTGCACATAAACACTATATTGGCCACATTATATTTGCCAACCTTGAAACTTTCAGGTAAACAAGATGTGATCCAAGCACAGCAGACTACAAACAGTACGTTCTCTTTGGCATCAGACTCATTCAAACCTTTATACATCTTCAATTAGATTAAACTACCCTTAGCCACTCAGAATTTGTATCTTTTTTCAACTAATCAAATAGACACTGAATTCTATCACAAACCACTCCACTTTTCGATTAATATAAACTAAAGATTGCACAACACTAATTTCTATATAAATTGACTGAAAAATCTCTGGATCAATATGTTAACAGTAACTATATAAACCTTAACTTGGTAAAATGAATGAAAGTGTAACAAAACTATAATCAAATACAGGAATATAATCAAATTACTTACCAATTCAAATTTGTGATGTTAGGCAAAATCGATCATAGGATTCAGAGATGTGGTGCACTGGTGCTGACAGTGAAGTTGATAACCAGGTCACTTCCTAGAAAAAATGTTATCAAATCACAAAATTAAAGATGTCCCAAGACTAATTTTTATCTGAATTGACTGAAAAATCTTCAGATTCCAAAAACCCAATATGTTAACAATAATAATATAAACCCTAACTTGATAAAAGACCCAAAACTGATTTCTATATTAATTGATTGAAATTTAACAAAAAAATAATCAAATACATGAATATAAACCGGAAATATTGATTTGTTAAAATAATTATTACCTATCAAACCTAGACCTGAATCACCTGATGAGCTATTTGGTGACAGTCATGATATATTCCAAACCAACAAAGGAAGTTGAATAAATATTAAAGAAAAAGAAAAAGATAAAAGAGAAGATGGTGTGCTGACGGTCGTCGTTGGAGAAGGAGATGGTCGTAGGCAAAGGTCAGTTGTGCGAAGGAAGAGATCAGAGAAAAACTGAATGAGGAGCTGTTGTTGTTTAGTTTAAACTTTAGAGAAGAAGTCGATGAAGGAAGAACAGAAAATAGAAATGAATGGCGGGTGGGCGGGTCGGGTCGGGTAATTTTGGGTGGGTGCGGGTGGGGTTGGCGGGTTGGGTCGGGTTTGTGCAACCCTAGATGTAACCTAATAAAACACATAAACTACAAAAGTAATTCACACAAAATCTAGAAAATATGTATAAGGAAATGATACTTAAAAATATGTAAATTATGCACTTATCAGGAACCTACTAAGGTGTATGAGAGGACATGAAATCCTGACAATATTAAAGGAAGTTCACGAAGGAGAGCATCAAGGAAAAAGGAAGTTGTTCCTTCATATTCGGGGAAGGTATTACCGGACGACCATGGAGGATAATGCAGCCGCGTTTGTTCAAAGGTGTCATCAGTGTCAGATTCACGGGAACCTCATTCACATGCCGTGTCTTACTCTGCATCAGTAAGAACCCCTTGGCCTTTCTATAGCTAGGGACTAGATCTCATTGGAAAAATCAACCCAACCTTGTCAAAACAACATAATCATTTCATCACATCTACTCAGTATTTCACCAAATGGGTTGAGGCTATCCCTCTCAGCAGGATGACAGGAGTAACCATAGTATCTTTCATCAAGGAATACATCATATGCAGGTTCGACGTCCCTAAACATATTGTCACAAATAATGGAACTCCTTTTGTTAATCAGACCGTAACGGAAGTACTCCAAAAATACAACATCAAACATATATTTTCTACTCCCTACTATCCACAAGGCAACATATAAGCAGAAATTATCAACAAGACATTGATTCGGATCCTTATCCGCACAGTACATGACAACCCAAGATCATGATATGAAAAAATTCCCATGGCACTTTGGGAATACAAGACGACACCGAAAACTCCATTAGAACGTCTCTATATTCGCTTGTTTACGAAGCGGATGCCATCCTCCCATCTGATATCAAGATTCCATCAGCCAGAATCGCAGCAGCCAGGAGAGTATATTGGGATGACGCCGAAATACCTAGGTTCCAGGTCGCAGAGATAGATCTGCTAGAGTCAAGACGGTCCAAGACAGAAAGATATGCGAAAGTATACCGACGAAGAATTTACAGAGCTTACAACAAAGCAGTAAAGCCCCGGATGTTCCAGGTCAGAGACTTGGTACTCAAAACAGCCAAACATATCCAGCAAGACATGTCTTCTCCGAAGTTCTCCTCGAAATGGGAAGGTCCCTACGTGATTTCTAAAGCAGTAACAAGTAAATATTACAGGACAATAGACATGAAGGGAATCGCCGTGGGAACGATAATTAATGGAAAATGGTTTAAGGCATATTACAACTAAAAAAAATTCTTTTCTTTTAATTTTCATTATTTTTGAATGAATGCTCAAAATTTGAAATTCAGAACCTATTACATCAATTCAAAAGATTATTATCAATTTAAACCTCACTTACTCTCTATAAAAAACCATAAAGCAATGAGTAATTATGTTTGTACAACATCTCCATCCTTTCTCGAAACCTCTCGGTCCTAGCTTTCAAATCCTGAATTGACTTCTCGATTTTAGATGACTACCTTGACAAGGCCTTATCCTCCTCTAATATGGATTTTGAAGAAGGAATCACTTTAGCTACGATAGCTGCATGATCTGTTTTGATAATATCAAGACGTTGGCGGAGCAGACTCACGTTGAACTTCAAGACTTCATAATTGGTTATCATCTCATCCCACTTTTGTATCTCCTGACTAGAAACTTCAGGGAGTGACGCCTTATTCATGTCATCAATTATGGGAAGAATACCAGCAATCATTGTTATGAGAACGGGAGAAAATCCTTTTAACAACTCTGAAGTTGCAATGTGACCATATCGCCTCCAAATTTTAGTATAAAGAGATGCGTAACAGTTTGGTACTATGAAACCTCCCACCACATGGTGCTTACGAGACAAAGACTTCATATGCATCTCAAAAGGAAGACCTGCAGTCGGGTATGCATGAATGGTAAGGCCAAGATCACTGCTTGAGAGATTAAATGGTGGACCAGAAGGAGCTTCAACCTCAACATCAACATCCCTATCTTTCTCAACCTTAGAAGACCCCTTAGTATTTCTTTTTCCCTTGTACGTATCAGCAATCTTCATCTCCTGTCAATAAAATCATATTAAACACCTATATTAGGATGCTTCTCTGGATAAGAATATATAAAAAAGCTTACTCACATCAATAGGTCTATTGGACCCGGTGACGTTTGAAAAAAACTACCCTTCCTGACAGTTCTAGCCCTCGGCATATATGGAACCTTCGTAACCTGGGATTCCCGCAAATAAGTCGGTTGCTCATAAGTACCGTGGTATATGCAAGTATAGAAGAAATCTTTTAACGGAATAGGCACCCATGAGGTGCACTTGACAAGAACATGATCCTGATCTGATCCGCTGTTATCAGACATAATGTTATAAGAGGGTGTTGAACTTTACAAGTGATGAAAATGTCGAGACTGACAGAAAGAAGGTGCTAACAATCTATCTACTTATATGGATGAAAATCAAAACCCTAATTTTCAAATTTTAAAGATTCAACGGAGACTCCTTCTAAAAGGGAAGGATTTGGGCATGGTTAACAAAACTCAAAAGCCAACCGCTATAACTCTGGGGTTCCGTCGGATAATGAATTCATGGTCGATCTATGCAGCCTACTCAATTCAACAATTGATTTCCAGGGACAAGCTCTAACAAGACTTATTTTACATATACAAGTTGAATGTTCATAGACAGACGCGATACTTAGTTATAAACGTACTTTGGAAAGATCCTTCAACTAGTGAAGCATACTCGGGGAAGCGCCTTCAGCCAGCGACGTGTACTCAAAGAAACGTCCTTGATCAATGTCGTATCCTTAGGAAAGCGTCTCCATCCAATGATTCGTACTCGAGATAAAAACTAAAAAAAAGAGAAGAGAGGAAACTGTTTTAGGGTGAAAACAAATGTACGGTAAAATCGTACTTTCAAGTAGGTTCGAGAGATCAAGCTCGAACAGGACAAGCCTAAACCAAAAAATGGTCGTTCATATCCTGCTTCAATCACAAAGATGAAGAAGATTGGTTAGGTCTTAGGAGAGGGAAGTAAATAAGGTTGGGAAATATCAGTGTGATAAGTAGTGTGTGAAGAATAAAGCATTTCTCTGAGATGAATCACTAATTATGTATATCTTAGTTTCTTCTGTTTTGTTATCTTTATGTTTCGAATAGATGAGATCTATCTATTTATAGTTCAAAGGAGACATTGTTTTCTTATAAGTGGTGGAAGTTAGGGAGAGGTGAAGAAGTGACGATTGTAGAGATTATAATGGGGACATGTCCGAAAAGTAATGAAGACTTGTCTGACCACTACTCCTGATCCTCTCAACTGTTCTGTAGCCGTCCCACAAATTTTTACCTTCTTGTTCATGGATGTGTTGCCATTATGCACGATTTTCGTAGACCGCCATACTAATACCCAAATGAGAATCCCCCAATGTGTTGTATTTGATATCTCGTGGAAAGTGGAGTCGTGGACTATCACTTTTGATTAGGTCAAGTCAAGTCAATGACTTGCTAAGTAGGTGAGGCAAGTTGCGCAACTCATTAGATTGATAACCAGACTAATTAGTGCCAAGTTTGGTAGGTTCAGTGGTCATGTACTATCTTAGGAGTAACATCGCATATTTAATGGCTAAGTATTAGCTCAGAAGTGACTTAGTATAAACGTGGTAGACATTGAAGCCAATATTATAGAGAGCTGCTTAAGCAAAAAGGCTCATTAATCATATGAGATTATTGAAAAGAATGACGCATTTCAAAGGGAAGTAGCTAGCAAGGATAGCAGTGGCGCCAAAGTTAAGGAAGTTCTAGTGCCAAGGAAGTACTAGCGCCTAGGAAGTACTTGCGTCAAAGACGTGCTAGGCATGGGAATACTATGGCTGGGACGCACTAGGACAAGAATGTGCCATCCAAGGACGCGCCAGCCAAGGACGCCTATCCAAGGACTTAACAACCAAGGATTTGTCATCCAAGGACACGATAGCCAAAAACTTGCCAGCCACAAATGCTTTAGCCAAGGACTTACCAGCTAAGGACTTACCATCTAAGGATGCGCTAGCCAAGGACTTTCCGGCAAAGGACGCCCTAGGGCAAGGACTTTGCACCCAAGGACGCGCGAGCCAAGGACTTTCTATCCAAGGACGCGCCAACCAAGAACTTAACAGCTAAAAACATGCCATCCAAGGGCGCACCAGCCAAGGAGGCCATCCAAGGACGCGCCAACCAAGGACTTGCTATCCAAAGGAAGTGCTAGGCCAATGCGCTACTAGGTTGAGATACAATATTTTTTTGATAAGTCAAAAATTGTATTAATAATCAGAAATATTTACACAGCAGTTTACAAAAAAAAGAGGCCAAGATGACCCCAAAAAACTTATAAACTACTTATAACGAAAATAAGAGACATTTGGGTATTCCATAAAAGTTAGAAAATCCGGTTTCCCATCATAACTCATACCATCACCGTTAGAGAATAAACATCCTATTTCATACATAACATCAACTGCAAAATTCACCTCCCTAAAGGTATGCTCATAATGAATGTAAGTATAACATCTTCTCACCTCAAACCATCTTTGCCTAACAAACCAAGGCAAATTCGAACTCTTAAGAGCCTGAATTGCACTCTTAGAGTCCGACCTAATCAGAACACAATTCTTTTCAAATTTTACGGCCCATTCCAAGCCAACAATTATCCCATAAAGTGCAGCCATAAAATTAGTTGTAACACCAAGTCCAACACAAAGAGCTCCCAACATCAAAAATTGCGAATCTCTAACAACAATTCTAGCACCAGCTATACCAGGGTTTCCACGTGATGCCCCATCACAACAAGGAAGCAATTCACCCGGTTTAGGTGGTTCCCTACAACATTCAATAGGCTATCGCATATTAACACTTCTACAAACTTATTTAAAATAATTTGTTACTGGAAAATCAGATGAAGTATTGAACATTTTTACCCTTTAACCTTCTCGGGTACTCATGAATTAAATGAAAAACCCTCTTTTTAAGTAACGTCCAGGATGGCTTATTTTTATAATAACAATTAAATTTCGCGTACACCACAATTTAGATCCCATTACTAAAATAGCAGATAAATCCTTGATCATAAGATTACGACCCTTAGCATCCTTATAAGAATTAGATAAAATAAAACAAGGATTAAGATCAAAAATACCTCCAATCCACTGCCATACCCGTCTCGCCAAACTACAATACCAAAGAACATGATCAAGCGCTTCAGCATCATTGCAAAGGTAGCATTTGCTAACTGCCTCTCAAATCTACTCTTGACTTTATCCATAGTTGCACAAGCACCCCTAGAAAACTTCCAATTATGCGCTGCCAAGGAAGGATGCATAGACGGTCTCTACAAAATCCTTGCATCACCAAAATAAGGTTGTCTAGTTAGCACAAGGTCTTTGGACGAAGCAACAGTAAAAACCCCCTTTATGTTATGCATCCAAACATTAACGTCAGGTCCTCCAAGTGGCACAAGAAGATTAGTTACATAAATACCTGTATTAAGAAAAGATCTTGGATATTATTATAAAATTACCCATTCATTATTCACAATCAAATCTCCCACTTTCACAATTAGAAATATTTTGAATGTACTTGGAATCCCCAAAGTATCTGCATTACTAGAATCTCCATACCAAACATCAAAATATAGAGAGGTTCTATTACCATCACCTATAAGAGTCTTAGTATGTATTTCCACTTCCCTCTAGACCCACTGAATACCAGGAAGAATAGAAAACTTCAAAGAATAATCCACAATGTCACCATTCTCTTTCAAGTACTTTGCTATCAGAAATCTTGCCCCAACCTTGTTGTAATTTTTAATATTCCACTAAAGCTTCATTATCAAAGCCTTATTAGTCACCACCATTCTAGAAATACCAAGACCCCCTTCCGAAAACGGAGCACAAATTTTATCATAAGCCACAGTAAAAGACCTACTTAGCAACGAGTCCCCAGACCAAATGAAATTACGAATAGCCACTTCACATGCATGAATAAACTTTCTAGGCCATTTATAGACAACCATATTATGAATCGTATAACTGACAATGACGTATTTGACAAGCACAATGCTATCTTGAAAAGATAACAACTTACCTTTCCATCCAGCTAATTTATCCTTCAATTTTTTCACCACATTACTAATATGATGGTATCTAACTGTCCCAGGCATAACCTGAATACCAAGGTAGCGATCCGGAAAAGTAGCAATACTCATCCCTAAATAGTCAGCAATATTTCTCCTCATATTCAAAGAACAACCACCATAGTAAATTTTATTTTTTTGCTTCGAAATAGTTTGTCCCAAAGCTCTTTGATAAACATCAAGTAAATTCACTATGTTTTGTAAACTCTTCATAGTACCATTGCAAAATATCATGATATCATCTGCAAAAAAAGATGAGTAGGCGAAACAGCCTTTTTCATTATCATATACTTCATACGACGCTCCTGAAAGAGTTTAGTAATATTGCGACTTAGGATATCTTCAATCAACACAAAAATAAGAGAAGAAAGACGATCACCTTGACTAAGCCCTCTATAAATAGAAAAGAAACCCTTCGGACTACCATTAACAAGAATATAAATCCTGTCTGACTTTAAGATAGTTAGAATCCAACTACACTATTGTTGAGAAAAAACATATCTTCGAAAAAATTCTAAGATAAAAGTCCAACTTATTGTATCAAAGTCCTGGGTAGTGTCCAAATTGAGGCTAACATTACCATCCTTCCTCTTGATGTTTAATTCATTAACCATTTCTGAAGTTAAACTAATATTTTCTTGAATATTTCTTCCCTTCCTAAAACTCCTCCCAGCCTTATAACTAAGATTTTTAGTGAAAATCATAAAGAAGAAATTACTTAAACTTATAGGACTAAGTTTTTGAGAGTATTAACACCACATACCTTAGGAAGAATCATAAGAAGACTAAAATTTACTCCATTAGGAATAAGTCTATTCTACCAGCAATAAGTCACGACCCTTATTAAGTCACCTTGAATGATGTCCCAGCAATGTCTATAGAAGAAACCAACAAAACCATATTCATAAGAAGGTAAAAATCCATGGTTTTTCATTCCTCCAAAGAAATAACTTCATGATCCACATCAAAAGCTGTTCCTCTAAAGTAGAGACATCTCTATTGAATTTATCCTTAAAGTATTGCACAACATGTTCATTAAGAAAATTAGTATCCGTAATTATTGCACCTGTCTCATCAACAAGTTCAGAAATCTAATTAGTGCTTCTTCTAATAAGAATACAATTACAGAAATAACTAGTGTTGCTTGAACCCTACAAAAGCCATCTATTTCTAGCTTGTTGTTTTAAAAAAGTTACAATTTGACTACGAGTATCATGAACAACCACTTGAGCCTCTTTTAAAGTGTTTAATTTATCAAAGTCAGCAGGATCTTCATCTGAATTAATTAACGCCACTTCAAGCTTGAGCTCATCTTGCTTAAGACGCATATTAACATTAGCAAAAGTGGACCAGTTCCACTCTTTTGTTACTGCTTTTAAATGTTTTAATTTATATGGAAAAACATACCCGAGATTACCTTGAACATGGCCATTCCAGCATGCCTCAACCATACTCATGAAATCAGGATGAGAGAACCACATCTTTTGGACACGAAAATAAGCTCTTTTCGGTCTAACAACAAAAAATGAATAACCAATTAAAGGAGAATGATCAGAAACATCCCTGGGAAGAGATTTATACCGCAAATTCTCGAATTTTTTCATCCAAGAAAAATTAATGATCACTCTATCCAATTTGCTAACAATGCGTCTCACCCCCGACTGGCCATTAGCCCACGTAAAATTACTTCCTAAAGCATCATCCTTAAAAAGATTATTGTTATCCATCCAATCACCAAATTCATTAATGACTGAAGTCCTAGGCACACAACCACCTTTCTTTTCTTCCAAATGAAGCAAACAATTAAAATCACCTATAACCAGCCAAGGAGTATCAACATTCAAGTTTAGTTTCCTCCAAAGTCTTCTACGAATAACTTGAAAATACCTTGCATGAACAAAAGAAGCAACCACACCATCAAAATAAATTGTAATAGCCTTTCTACTACAATTTAGAACCACCAGAACATAAAAATCCTTTGAACAAAAAATCCAAAGATTCCCAATGCGCAACTCAGTAGAATTATGAATAACATCACTTCGAAAATCATCCAAATGCATGCTTTGAATAAAATTATTTGAATCAAAAACTTTAGGTTCCGCAAGACACACTAACACAGGATGATGCAATATAATAAGATCCTTAAGCTTATTTCTAGCTTCCTCCCTAGCAATACCACAAACATTCCAGAAAAGAACCCGCATTAATAACTATTTTTTATTTTATTCTTTAATAAACTTACATTACCTCCACCCTTGGCAGCATCGTCAGTAGCCAATATTTCGTTTTCCACACGTCTAGGTAGTCTCAGAGACCTTCCTTTAGAAACTTTTGAACCAAGATTACTCCCACCAATTTCCGAAATAGAGTCAGCTTCCAAAACCGAGTCCTTTTTTGATAAGTCACGCCTAGTTTCTATACTCAAACCCACATCAGAATTAAAGTTCTCCCCAAAATTTGATAATCTTACGCGCAAAGCTTGCCCTCTGGTTACCTTCATATTCACTAATTTCTCCTTTTTCTTAGCTTGTTCAATCGCATAATTATCACCCCACGAATTTGAAGTAAAATCCTCTTTATCATAGCTATTCTCTTCATCCGAATCATCTTCTAACAATCATCCATAATTCCTTTCATTTTAAATCCCCATTCCTGCTCAAGAACCTTATCACTACTCTTAACAACAAAATTAGATTCAAATAACTCATTAACTCTAGGAGTAAAGGCTAACATAACATTATCATTATTAATTTTCTCCACCTCAGCGTTAACTCTTGGAGTACTTATACCCCTATCATGTGCGCTATTATTAACATCAACTTATTTAGCTCTAGCTAAATCAGTAGACGCAACCAGAAAAACTGATTCAGCCAAAGCTAATTTGTTCACACAACTAACCACACCCTTCTCAAGCTCTATATCAACCCTATCATTACTCTCTTCATTCGTCATTCTCAACATTTCAAACTGATTAGCACTAACCAATTTTCCATGTTAGAACCTGAAGTAGAATGATTTGTTCTTCTATTTCCTTTAACTTGCTACCATATACCCACCTTATTTTGATGCTTCACAACTGGCATGTTGGTACCATTCTCCTTAATAGCTTCATTATTTTCACGCTAAACATCATTCTCACCAGATTTTTTAAAATTTTTACGAGCAATATTGCACTCTTTAAAAACATGACCTACAATTTTGCAATGAGTACAAAATTTTGGTTTATGTGGCACTTCAATTACCTGAGTAAAACTTCTTCCACCAACAGTCAACACCATGTCCTCCAGAATTTCTTTCGAAAAATCAATATCAACCAGTAAAAAAGCAAAATATCCAAATTCATGTATAAGGGTTTTCTCATCTACAACAATTGGGGTACCTACAGCTTGTGAAAGAGATACCAAAATCATCTCAGTCCAAAATTGCATATACAATACCGAAAACTTGATCCACACTGTTGCATGGGAAGAACGCTGCCTTTCTGGTTTGAAATTTGGAGTTCATTCTTGTAATCTTAGAAGTTGTTGTTCTACAACCCAAACATCCTTATTTAAAATCTTCTCTTTGTCTTCCATAGCTTCCAGTTTGATAATGAAAAAACCTTTAGCCATTGGTATGAATTTGCACCTACTTTTATCAATACCCCATTGCACAATCAAGGTTTTCTTCACGTCATCAAAAACCAATCCGTTAAAATTCAATCTACCTATGAGACTGAATCTCCAAGTATCACAACCTTCATGATATAACTCAGCTGGAATAACAAATCCTACTTTCCCATCTTTAGATATAGGTTTATGCAATTTATTAAGATCAACAGAAGAAGAATTGAGCTTTTTTATTATTTTAATAAATCAACGTAAATATTAGGGTTTTGGTTTTCAGTCTCCAAAACCTTTTCGGAATTAGGGTTTAATACCTTGTTTTGATCGGAAAAAGAAGTATTATTTGTATCAAAAGCAGGTGATCCAGAATCCATTACAATCACCATTCCTAATCAACCTAGGTTAATCAGAATCAATGAAAAAAAGAAAAGAATTATGAACCCCTCTCTAAAAAACCGGAAATTCTCTCACTATCAAAAGACATCTGGTTGAGATGTGATAGCTAACGGGAGTTAGCGCTTTCAGCGCTAGGGAAGGAAATTAGTTCCAAAGTGGTGCTAGTCCAAGTGGCTAGTGCTAGCGTGGCGCTAATGGGAGAAAAGGCTAGGGTTTGCTTAGCTCAAAGGCATAATGTGTCTCTTAAGGAATTTCTCCTCGTTTATGGCGCGTCCAAGAGGACTGGCACATAATTCGTGGCTTATCTTTGAGCAAAGCGCTAAAGTAGAATATTTAAGCCCAGGAGAGCAATTTGAGAAGTATTCGTTGCGAACGAAGCGTTAAGCTAAAGTGTATTCTTGGTATTAAGCATTAGCTATTCCCAAATTATGCATATAAAAGTAAATTAATATTTTTTGAACAAGAATTTGAGTATGAACAAGCTCTAGGAATAACATTAGAGAAGACATTGGATATAAAACAAGCTCTAGGAATAACACTAGAGAAGACTCAAGATGCTCTATACTAGTGGGTAATCCATCTATAGGAGCTTGAGACTTATTACGTAGAGATTATTGACTACAGGATCAATATAGAATGCCTGTAGTTATTTGTAGAGAAGGTATTCTTAATTCGCCTGCGAATATAAGTAGGAATACAATATTTAGTATTTTGATGTGAAGTCATAAGTATGCGCACAAGTATGTGTGGATATTTTTATGTTCCTGTAACTAGGCAGAAAGGACGATTTTATAATTCTGACCCTCGTTAAAAACTAACTATCTACATTAACTCCCCTGCTTAGTGAGGAACAATAATGTTATGCAGTAAGCACTAGATGGTGACAATATGCTTATAGCAAATATATATTCATATTTGAAACTTTAAAAGTATAAGAAGATGTACTTAGCTCATGCTTCTTCTGAGATTGAGATAGGCGCCCCTTAGCGTTAACCCTGGTTGGGATTAGTAGATGTCCATGTTGTTGTCAGGAATGCTAACTTTCCCATGAGTAGAGAGGGGATTTGGTCAGCGCTTTCTCTCTCTCTTTTTGAAACAAGTCCGCGTCATCCCAAATAGAGGATCAAGTCAGCTAAACAAATTCTTCATGTATGTTTCCAACAAGAAATGTTTATTAGCTTCGCTCCTCCGGGCAATGTCTTTGATTCAGAGTTAGCACTTAGATTTAAACTTTGTTGTGAGCAAGAAGTTGGTTCCGGTGCTTGCTTAGGTTTTGAGTATGCAGCAATCAAGTGCCAGTGATAGCGTCAGCAAGGCGGCAGTAGATGAGAGATAGGACACCTGGAAATGATTCCTTGATTTTTAGCTAGTAGCAACAAAGTTGGAAATATTGGAAACTGGCAGAAGAAGTTGATAGTAGAACTGCAGGTGAGGCTGGCGGTGGACTCCAGTGCTCTTGTCGAAGAAAGGTTGATGGGTCTTCTAAAGTTGTGGAATTTTCTTGGGATATGTAATGTGACCTGAGGTAATAGTATGTCTGAGAAGATGAAAGTCCATGGGAGGATGAGGTCTCTATAAAGCTGAGTCTTCTGAATCCCGTTTGGAAACCCTAGTTTGCACACTATTCGCTTCAGAAGTTGTTGAAGTTTCATACGATGTCGGATTTTTACGTTTGACCCCAAATTTTGAAGCCAAGAGACTAAGATATCGTATGCAAAAAGAATCACTCGATTCGGAAATTGCTAGGTCAACCAACCATGTGTAAACATTTGTTATTAGTAATCCCGTATGAGTTTTCAGATCCTGTATACTTTAGTGTAAGAGCCATATCTCATATCTCATGTCTCCGATTGATGCTCCCTTCTGGTATGTCATAGTAGAGACATAGACAAACACTTCTTGTGAAGGATGCTTTGACCCGTTCCTTACTGGTTGTTGTCAATTTCTGAATTTGT
>JAJJMC010010584.1:8930238-8942751 GCA_023531435.1 Papaver californicum
ACTGATGTAGAGAGGCCTTGTTGCTAGTACCGTTGCTGATCATACCTTCTCGTTGAAGGATTTTACTATGTTAAACTTTGAGAAGTGAGGGAATCGTCAGTCCCCAAGTGTAACTTACTTGGATCCGCTTCCAAGCAGGAGATAATCTTACAGTGTCCTCACAGGTCCATGCTTCCAGGAATTTAATTCAAAGCCATCGTTGTAGTTCTGGGCTATTGAGATGCAAAGCAATTCTTCTTTAATCTTTTTGTTTCAAAGCATGACTATCAGGACTTGATTAATTTGTTTATTTCTTTCAGCAAGTCATGTGATGCGCCCTTGAGTGGATACTACTCCTGTGACTTTTGCCGGCCCCCAGTATGTAAGAAAAGGAATGGAATAATTCTTCCATGTTGATGCTTATGGGGCTTTGGGAGACAACCTGGCTATAGAGGATGAAGATAAGTTGAAGGATGAAGAGCTGGAAGAAGCGCCCCACACTGAAGAACTTTGTGAAGAATCTGAATCTATTGATGTCGATAGAGAAGTAAGCAATGAAGTAAAGCCAGACTACTCCGTTGGTTTGGGCCCATATCAACTGAGTTTCTCCTCCTTATTATCATGGTAGAACATGAGCACTCTTCCAAATTCTTATATAAGCATAGCCATGCTCAAATTTACAAAGATATTTAGATTCCCGTCACTAGAAAATTTCAGAAGTATAGGGCTTGGGAAAAACTCTGTAGAATCTTCATACGACCTCTGTTTTTGATGATTGACACCTCTATCCTTATTATAAAAGAATTTCCTACGTCATACAAGGAAAACAATCCAAGTTTTGAGCTTTTTTGGGGTGTCAAAACAACCCAACAGTAGAACTCAGGAAGTATCCAGGAAAATTCTGACAATTTTCAGGTGTGATGTCACCAACCGTTTTGGCCATAACTCTTACCTCGTTTATCTGATTAACGCGCCCTTTTAGTATGTTGCAGTAGACATCCAAACAAATTTTTTGACATAATATTTATGCTTAGATTTATTACCAATTGCCACCAGATTTGGAGTTTCCAGGAGGCAGTGTAAACTTTTTTTGACGCGGTTTTTGTGAAATGTTTTGTAATAGCTTGGGCCCATGAAATACTTCAAATATCACTTTATAATGAATGCATATAATATTTATGGATATGTAAAGTAGGTTTTGTGATTCATGCTCAATAATTTCATGTTTGAGATGTTCTGACCTAATATGCCTGTAACCTCTCTACTTTTGGGGGCGGAATGACCAAAATCAGAAGGAACAAAAGTTACCGTTGATTTGATGCGGATAGTGTACCTCCCCATACATAAAACCATATACGAGCTCCCCTTTCGCGTACTTGGTGAGGATGATGCTCATACTGACGTTGATGTGCAGAATGGTAGTGTAGCAGGGGATGTGCTAGTTGAGTATCCTAATACGGGTATTGTCGGTTATTCCTCTTCGGTAGGACCCTCTTAGGATAGTCACGTGTTGTGGGTTTGTTGTTCCATCCATTTATGCTGATAGGAGATGGTTTAATAAAATTTCTGAAGTCATATTCGAAGAATGGGATGAAGTTGTGAACGAGTCTGGGAACTCTGATCTTGACATCACATGGGTTCACCGTCGTTTTTGAGACATACACAAGCATCTTGATGAAGTAGGCAGATTGATAAGTTTGGATGAAGTGGTCGAGGCTAGAGGGAAGGTCGAAAGGTTCTCTCAGGAGTTGAAGCTTGCGACTGAAGCTCTTGGAAGAATGAAAAAAAAGTACTCTGCAGGGATTGAGCCAGCCAGCCAGCTTTCAAGGACTTTTCTTAGATTTATAATTTTATGAAGCACATATATGACATTTGTTTTGGGATTTTGAGTAGGTAGGTTTGATTAGTTACTTGTGAGAGGAGAAACCTTTTGAAATGGATAATGATATTTGAATTGATTGATAAACTTGAAGACTTAACTATGAATGCTGAAATATTGCAATCATTTTGGAGGATATACAAATATTGCATGAAAATAGGGAAATATCTGAAATAATGAAGCATTCAGACCTTACAGGATTTGAGCCATTTGCCATGAATTACCACTCCTTCTAGCTTGTCATTGTTCATGATCTTGTAGTGACCACCTAGTATAGCCTCAGTAATTATATAAGGTTCTTCCTTGATAGTTAAAGGAACTGGTGCAAGTAGTTGTGTGTTTTAAGTAATTTTTAGAACCGTGTCCCCAATTTGAAAAGGTTCATACTTTAGCATATCGTCTGAACAACCTTCTCTTTGGACAACCAAGGGTTTTTGATGACGTTTGTTCTTGTCACCATAAGCAACTTGACTCACAAGCGAGTCACAAATCTCCCTATTTTTAGTAAAAGTAATTTTCAACCACTTTATAAAATATTGATACAAATCAGCTCCCCATTCACATCTTCTAGTCGTGACATGGTTATCTTCTAGATATAGTCCCCAAGTTTTGATAGGAAAGGAGATGACTGATTGTAAAAGAGTATGAGAAGCGGGCTTACTTGGTCGAGTTTTAAAGTTTGAATTGAATCTCCAAGCTTCGTGAGGAGTATCCAACCACATTTCTTCAGTAAAGAACAGGCGTTTTCCAATCACAACACAATTCAAAGCGGCAAATATATCCTATGGTTATCTTTTCGAGAGATAGAGAAGTTCGCATATGCTATCCGTTAGAGATTTAACTGTCTGATTAGTTTACTGCCCAAGAAAGTGAAATTTCTAATAGGAAGGGTATTCTTGTTGACATCTTCAGTCCCCACGTGTATTCACCTAATTCTATCTTCTCTTTGAAGATGCGTTTCAAAACATTGCATTCGCTGGTAGGATGGTTGACGAATCGATGAAAACGACAATACTTTGGATCTAACATTTCTTGGGCTATTGGTGGATATCGCACAAGTGGTAACTTGATGACACCGTCTTGTATCCAGACTTCCAGTAACTCAAGGACTTTCTCTATGGGAAAAGGAAAGTCTGGGAAGGTTAGGTTTGATTTCGTCTCTTGCTCCTGTTGTTGTTTTACTGTCAAGGAATCTTATCCAGACCTTGGGACGGGACCGATCATTGGGATGGTGCTGAGGCTGAGGTTGGATCTGACAGGGAGCACTTGGTTTGTGACGTTTTCTGAGACAGAGATTTACTCTTGACTACTCATTTTCGGAAGTACCTATTGATGTTTGAATAGTATGCTTCTTTTTGATCATTCGTCTGTTCCCACGGGTACCTCCATAACTTTATTCTCTAGTAGGCCTCGTTATTTTCAGTGAGGCAGGATTAGTTGTCACAGATCGCTTAGCGGCCTCCTGGAGTTCAGTGAAGATTTATAAATACGAATTTTCCAACAAGTCTGTGTAGACTAGCGTCACGCTCTGATTGTAAGGATGCTGATTGCAATGTGACAAATCTAAAGAGTCTTCCTTTTGGGTTTGATCAAATTGTTCTGAGTCTTTATAACAACAAAGTTAACGTTCTCCCTGGGGCGAGTACTTGTTTGTTCCTTCGATAACGATCTGTAAGAATTCTTAAAATGGGGAATATCTCGTTCTGGATCTTGATAATATCAGCTTGATTTACTAAGACATCATTTAGGATTTTCCTCAGATAAGCTATAGCGGTTGGATTTTGAGCATACATGGACTTCCAAGGAACTTGATCAGGTTGGAAAAATTCTGGAGTAATTAGAGAGACTCCACCGGTACTGGAAGATATGGAATTGAGAATGAATGCTTCTGAACCTTTCCTAAAATCAAACATCTTGAAAATTGAGGAAATGGATTTTGTAACCAAGAGGTTGATCTCCCGCTGTGGTCGCCAATTGTTTTAGGGTGAAAACAAATGTACGATAAAATAATACTTTCAAGTAGGTTCAAGAGATCAATCTCGAACATGACGAGACTAAACCAAGAAATGGTCTTTCACGTCCTGCTTCGATCACAAAGGTGGACAAGATTGGGTAGGTCTTAGTGGAGGGAAGCAAAGAAGGTTGAGAAATATCAGTGTGATAAGTAGTGTGTGAAAAGAAATCATTATCTCTGAGATGAATCACTAATTCTGTATATCCTAGTTTCTTTTGGATCTTCAAATAGTTTTAATAAAGGTGCTTGTAATAGGATATTTCAATAATATGCACAAAAGTGTAAGAAATACTTCTTTCGATATTCAGTTTACTACTGAAACCTCATAGGTGCGTATTAGGTTGATTAGGGATGGTGATTGAAATGGATTCTGGTTCACGTGTTTTTGATACAAATAATACTTCTTTTTCCGATTAAAACAAGTTCTTAAACCTGAATTTTATGAAGGTTTTGGAGACTGAAAACCAAAACCCTAATACTTACACTGATTTACTAAAATAAAAAAAGAAGCTCAATTCTACTTCCGTTGATCTTAATAAATTTCCTGAACCTATATCTAAATATAGGAAAGTAGGAGTTGTTATTCCATCTGAGTTGTATCATGAAGGTTTGGTACTTGGAGATTCAGTCTCATAGGTAGATTGAATTTTAACGGATTGGTTTTTGCTGACGTGAAGAAAACCTTGTTTACGCAATGGGGTATTGAGGAAAGTAGGTGCAGATTCATAACAATGGCTAAAGGTTTTTTCATTATCAAACTGGAATCTATGGAAGACAAAGAGAAGATTTTAAGTAAGGATGCTTGGGTTGTAGAACAACAAGTTCTAAGATTGCAAGAATGGACTCCAAATTTCAATCCAGAAAGGTAGCGTTCTTCCATGCAAAAATGTGGATCAAGTTTCCGGGATTGTATATGGAATTTTGGACTGAGATGATTTTGGTATCTCTTTCACAAGCTGTAGGTACCCCAATTGTTGTAGATGAGAGAACCCTTAGAGATGAATTTGGATATTTTGCTTCTGTACTGGTTGATGTTCATTTTTCGAAAGAAAGTCTGGAGGACATGGTGGTGACTGTTGTTGGAAGAAGTTTTACTCAGGTAATTGGAAATGCCAAATAAACCAAAATTAAGTACTCATTGAAAAATTGTAGGTTATGTTTTTAAAGAGTGCAAGATTGCTCGTAAAACTTTTAAAAAATCTGGTGAGAACGATGTTTATTGTGAAATATTGAAGTTATTAAGGAGAATGGTACCAACATGCCAGTTGTGAAGTAGCAAAATAAGGTGTGTATATGGTAGCAAGTTAAAGAAAATAGAAGAAAAAATCCTTCTACTTCAGGTTCACACGGAAAAAATCGTTAGTGGTAATCAGTTTGAAGTCTTGGGAATGAATAATAAAAAGAGTAATGATAGGGTTGATCTAGAGCTTGAGAAGGGTATGGTTAGTTATATGAACAAATTAGCTTTGGATGAATCAGCTTTTCTGGTTGCATCTGCTGATTTAGTTAGAGCTAAATAAGTTGTTTTTGATAATAGGGCACATGATAGGGATAGAATTACTCCAAGAGTTAACGCTGAGGTGGAGAAAATTAATAATGATGAAGTTAAGTTAGCCTTTACTCCTAGAGTTAATGAGTTATTTGAATCTACTTCTGTTATTAAGAGTAGTGATGAGGTTCTTGAGCAGGAATTGGGATTTAAAAGGGAAGGAATTGTGGATGAATTGTTTGAAGATGATTCATATGAAGAGGAGAGCTATGATAAAGAGGATTTCACTTTAAATTCGTGGGGTGATATTGATGCGATTGAACAAGCTAAGAAAAATGAGAAATTAGAGAATGTGAAGGTAACCAGGGAGTAAGCTTTGCGTGTAAGATTATCCAATTTTGGGAAGAACTCTAATTTTGATATGGATTTGAATATAGAAATTGGGCGTGACTTGGTTTGTGCCAAATCTGATGTGGTATCAAAAAAGGACTTGGTCTTGGAAGATGACTCTATTTCGGTAATCGGTGGGAGTAGTCTTGGTTCAAAAGATCCTAAAAGAAGGTCTCCTAGACTACCTGCACATGTGGAAAAGTAGATATTGGCTACTAAAGCTGCTGCCAATGGTGGAGGTAATGTGAGGTTATTAAATAAAAAAATAAAAAATAGTTATTAATGCGGGTTCTTTTCTGGAATGTTTGTGGCATTGGTAGGGAGGAAGATACAAATTAGCTTAAGGATCTTATTAGATTGCATCAGCCTGTGTTGGTGTATCTTGAGGAACCTAAAGTTGCTATTTCAAATAATTTTATTCAAAGCATAAATTTGGATGATTTTCGAAGTGATGTTATTCATAATTCTACTGAGTTACGCATTGGGAATCTTTGGATTTTGTTCAAAGGATTTTGATATTCCGGTGGTTCTGAATTGTAGTAGATAGGATATTATAATTTCTTTTGATGGTGTGGTTGCTTCTTTTATTCATGCAAGATCTTTGCAAGTTATTCATAGAAGAATTTGGAGGCAATTAAACTTGAATGTTGATACTCCTTGGCTGGTTATAGGTGATTTTAATTGTGTGCTTCGTTTGGAGGAAAAGAAAGGAGGTTGTGAGCCTAGGACTTTAGTAACTAATGAATTTAGTGATTGGATGGATAACAATAATCATTTTGAGGCTGATGCTTTATGAAGTTATTTTACGTGGGCTAATGGCCAGTCGGGGGTGAGACGTATTGTTAGCAAATTGGATAGAGTAATCATTAATTTTGCTTGGCTAGAAAATTCGAGAATTGGTGGTGTAAAGCTTTTCCCAAGGAAGTTTATGATCATTCTCCTTTAATTGGTTATCTATTTGTTGTTGCTAGACCGAAAAGAGATCATTTTCGTGTCTAAAAGATGTGGTTCTCTCATCCTGATTTCATGAGTATGGTTGAGGAATGCTGGAATGGCCATGTTTATGGTAAACCTGGGTATGTTTTTCCATATAAATTAAAATATTTAAAAGCAGTTATGAAAGAGTGGAAGTGCTCTACTTTTGGTAATGTTAATATGCGTCTTAAGAAAAATGAGCTCAAGCTTGAAGTGGCGTTAATTAACTCAGATGAAGACCATGTTGATGTTGTTAAATTAAACACTTTAAAATAGGCTCAAATGGTTGTTCATGATACTCGTAGTCAGATTGCAACTTTGTTAAAACAAAAAGCTAGAATCAAATGGCTTTTGGAGGGTTCAAGCAACACTAGTTATTTCCATAATTGTATTCGTATTAGAAGAAGCAATAATATTATTTCTGAACTTGTTGATGAGACAGGTGCAACAATTAAGGATAATAATTTGCTTAATGAACATATCGTTCAATACTTTAAGGATAAATTCAATGGTGATGTCTCTACTTTAGAGGAACAACTTTTTTGTGTGGATCATGAAGTTATTTCTTTGGAGAAAAGACAAACCATGGATTGTTTACCTTCTTATGAGGAAATTAAAGTTGAAGTGTTTGATTTAGGGGCAGATTCATCTCAAGATTGCTGGGATATCATTCAAGATGACTTAATGAGGGTCATGACTTATTGCTGACAGAATAGAGTTATTCCTAGAGTAGTAAATTCTAGTCTTCTTATGCTTCTTCCTAAGGTACGTTCTTTAATATATTTACTAAAATCTTAGCTACAAGGCTGGGAGGAGTTGTGGATAAATTGGTTTCTAAAGAATATGTAGCTTTTACGAAGAGACGAAATATTCATGAAAATATTAGTCTTGCTTCGGAAATGGTTAATGAGTTACACATCAAGAGGAAGGGTGGGAATGTTGGGCTCAAATTGGACACTACCCATGCTTTTGATACAATTAGTTGGACTTTTATCTTAGAAGTTTTTCGAAGATATGGTTTTTCTCAACAATGGTGTAATCGGATTCTAACTATCTTATAGTTATCCAGGATTTCTGTTCTTGTTAATGGTAGTCCGGAGGGTTTCTTTTCTACTAATAGAGGGCTTCGTAAAGGTTATCCTTTTTCTCCTCTTATTTTTGTGTTGATTGAAGATATCCTAAGTCGCAATATTAATAAACTCTTTCAGGAGCGTCATATGACGTATATGGTTACCAAAAAGGGTGTTTCGCCTATTCATCTTTTTTTTTGCAGATGATATCATGATTTTTTGCAAGGGTAATATGAAGAGTTTACAGAACCTAGTGAATTTACTTGATGTTTATCAAAGAGCTTCGGGACAAACTGTTTTGAAGCCAAAAAGTAAAATTTACTACAGTGGGGGTTCTTTGAATATGAGGAGAAATATTGCTAACTATTTAGGGATGAGTATTGCTACTTTTTCGGATCGCTACCTTGGTGTTCAGGTTATTCCTGGGACAGTTAGATACCATCATATTAGTAATGTGGTGGAAAAATTGAAGGATCAATTATCTAGATGGAAAGGTAAGTTGTTATCTTTTCAATATAGGATTGTGCTTGCCAAATCCGTCAGTGCCAACAACTCGATTCATAATATGGCTGGCTATAAATGGCCTAGAAAGTTTATTTATGAATGTGAAGTGGCCATTCGTAATTTCATTTGGTCTGGGTACTTATTGCTAAGTAAGTCTTTTACTGTGGCTTATGATAAAATTTGTTCTCTTGTTTCGGAAGGGGGTCTTGGTATTTCTAGAATGGTGGTGACTAATAAGGCTTTGATAATGAACCTTTGGTGGAATATTAAAAATTCCAACAAGGTTGGGGCAAGATTTCTGAAAGCAAAGTACTTAAAAAAGAATGGTGACATTGTGAATTATTCTTTGAAGTCTTTTATTCTTCCTGGTATTTAGTGGGTCTATAGGGAAGTGGAAATACATACTAAGACTCTTATAGGTGATGGTAATAGCACCTCTCTATATTTTGATGGTTGGTATGGAGAATCTAGTAATGCAGATACTTTGGGGATTCCAAGTACATTCGAAATATTTCTAACTGTGAAAGTGTGAGATTTGATTGTGAATAATGAGTGGGTGCTTTCTAAGAATATCCAAGATCTTTTTCTTAATACAGGTATTGATGTAACTAATCTTCCTATGCCACTTGGAGGACCTGACGTTAATATTTGGATGCCTAACATAAAGGGGTTTTTTAATGTTGCTTCGTCCAAAGACCTTGTGCTAACTAAACAACCTAATTTTGGTGATGCAAGGATTTTGTAGACACCGGCTATCCATCCTTCCTTGGCAGCGCATATTTTGAAGTTTTCTAGGGGTGTTTGTGCTACTATGGATAAAGCCAAGAGTAGATTTCATAATGAGGCAGTCAGCAAATGCTACCTTTGCAATGATGTTGAAGAGTCGCTTGATCATGTTCTTTGGCATTATATTTTGGCGAGACGGGTATGGAAGTGGATTGGAGGTATTTTTGATCTTAATCATTGTTGTATTTTATGTAATTCTTATAAGGATGCTAAGAGTCGTAGTCGTATGATCAAGGATTTATCTGCTATTTTAGTAATGGGATCTGAATTGTGGTGTACGCGAAATTTAATTTTTATTATAAAAAGAATCCATCCTGGACGTTACTTAAAAAGAGGGTTTTTCAACTAATTCATGAGTACCCGAGAAGGTTAAAGAGTAAAATGTTCAATACTTCATCTGATTTGCAAGTAATGGATTATTTTAAAGTGGTTTATAGAAGTGTTAATATGCGAGAGCCTATTGAATGTTGTAAGGAACCACCTAAACCGGGTGAATTTCTTCCTTGTTGTGATGGGGAATCACGTGGAAACCCTGGTATAGATGGTGCTAGAATTGTTGTTAGAGATTCGCAATTTTTGGTGTTGGAAGCTCTTTGTGTTGGACTTAGTGTTACAACTAATTTTATGGATGGACTATATGGGATATATGAGCATACCTTTAGGGAGGCGAATTTTACAGCTGATGTTATGGCTAAAAGATGATGTTATTCTATAATGGTGATGCTATGAGTTATGATGGGAGATCGGAGTTTCTAACTTCTGTAGAATACCCGAATATCTCTTATTATGTTTTTGGGGATCATCTTGGCCTCTTTTCTTGTAAACTGTTGTGTAAATTTTTTGATAATTAATACAATTTTTGACTTTTCAAAAAAAATAAAAAAATGAGTTTCTTCTATTTTGTTGTCTTTCTGTTTCGAATTGATGAGATATATCTATTTATAGTTCAAAGGAGACACTGATTTATCGTAAGTGGTGGAAGTTAAGGAGGGGTGGAGAAATGATGATTGTAGTGATTGTAATAGGGTCGTGTCCGGAAAGTAAGGAAGATCTGTTTGACCACTACCCCTCATCCTCTAAACTGCTCTGTAACCGTCCCACTACTTGTTACCTTCTTGTCCGTGGATGTGTTGCCACAACACGCGATTGCCTTAGACCGCCATACCAATACCTCAATGTGTTGTGTTTGATATCTCGTGGAAATAGTGGAGTCGTGGATTATCACTTTTGATTAGGTCAAGTCAAGTCAATGACCTTCTAATCAGGTGAGGCAAGTTGTGCAAGTTATTAGATTGATAATCAAACTGATTAGTGTCGAGTCTGGTAAGTTTAGTATTCATGTACTAGCTTAGGAGTAACATGGCATATTTAATGGCTAAGTATTAGCTCAGAAGTGACTTAGTATAAACCTGGAAGACATTTGAAGCCAATATTATAGAGATATTCTTAAGCAAGAAAGCTTTAATCATATGAGATTGGTGTTGGCATTAAGCCATTATTGAAAAGAAAGGCACATTTCTGAGGGAAGTAACTAGCAAGGATGGGACTTGCGCCAAAGTCAAGAAAGTACTTGCCCCGAAGTCAAGGAAGTACTAACGCCAATGAAATACTAGCGCCAAGGAAGTACTTGCACCAAGGACGCGCTAGGTATGGCATGTGGCTGGGACGTACTAGTCCAAGAATGTGCTAGTCAAGGACGTGCTAGCCAAGGACTTGCCAGCTTAAGATGCGCTAGGCCAAGGACTGCCATCCAAGGACGCGCCAGCCAAGGACTTACCAGCCAAGGACTTGCCATCTAAGGACTTTCCAACCAAGGACGCGCTAGGCCAAGGACTTTCCAGCTAAGGACGCGCCAGCCAAGGACTTACCAGCTAAGGACTTGCCATCCAAGGACGCACCAGCCAAGGACATCTTGCTTAATAAGCTTTTTACAATCTTGGTCTAAAACGTCTTCCAGACTTATGCCAAGTAACTTCTAAGCTAACACTTGGCACCAAGATCATGTCATGACATTTCAAAGTTAGTATAGGACTATTAAACTTGTCATACTCGACACTGATCAGTCTGATCACCAATTCAGTGAGTTACGCAACTTGCCTCACCGACTTAGCAAGTCATTTGACTTGACTTGACTTAACCAAAATAGTAGTGGTTCATGACTTTACCACCATTTTAGGAGACATTAAATATTACAAATGGGGGGGATTCTCAAAGGGGTATTTGTCTGGAGGTATATGGCAATCATGCGTTGTGGCAACACCTCCACGAACAAGAAGGTAATAAGTAGTGGGACAATTGCAAGACAATTGAGAGAACGAGAAGTAGTGGTCATACAAGTCTTCCATGCTTTTCATACATGACTCCACTACAATCTTCACAATCGTTACTCCTCCATTTATTCTGTAAATTCCACCACTTACGAGAAATCAGTGTGTCTCCTTTGAACTATAAATAGATGGTTTCATCTATTCGAAACATGAAAAAAAAACTAAGATATAAAAGAATGAGCGATTCATCCAAGAGATAATCCATTTTTCTTTACACATTGTAATTACTCATCACACTGAGATTTCTCAACCTTTTTTGCATCCCTCCCCTAAGAACTACCCAATCTTCTTCACCTTTGTGATCGAAGAAGGACATGAACGACCATTTCTTGGTTTAAGCTCGTCTTGTTCGAGCTTGATCTCTCGAACCTACTTGAAAGTACGATTTTACCGTATATTTTTTTTTCACTCCAAAACAATGGGGATCCTTTTTGTACATTTTAGTAGGCTGATTTTAATTTTTTTTGTATTCTTTTTACATTTTCTTTAAACTTCTTGTTTTTATTTTTATGTTAATTTCAGTGTTCTTTGTTATTACTATCGATTGATGTGTGTTACAAAGAATACAATTTTTTTTGCATCAATCAGGTGAAATATCCTAACGAGACAATACTAAGGCCACTTAGAGGTTTAAAGGTTTGTACACATGCTAAGTGTAGTCCCAATTACTGCGAAAGTGAGTTAGGATTTTATTATTTTTCTTAGATTTAGTTTAGATTAATTTTGCTCGATGACTAGCAAATTATAGGTTTGGGGGAATTTGATGGGCACTTAATTTATACATTTTTGTGTTCTTATTTATATTTTCTTGTTATCGTTTCTGTACTAATTTTAGTTTTTTTTTTAATATTTTTTTAGATTATACCGGTAAAATACTAGTTACAGGTAAATTGGCTAAATAAGAGCCAAAATGATGTTCGCGGCTAAAGTAGACAATATTGCTACTGAGGGCACCAAAGATGCAGGCGTAATTAATCCTAGGGTGCCTTGCTTTTCTTATGTTTGTCGCCATGCACCTGGGATACTACCTCATGTTGGATAATATACTTCCTCTAACAGAGAAAAACAAACACAGAGAACTTGAAGATGATTAAGGGAGG
>JAJJMC010010584.1:8947751-8967750 GCA_023531435.1 Papaver californicum
AAAAATTATTTATGATTTTATTTTCCATTTAATTCAAACGGTAAAATATTTATTTAAAATTAAAGAAACGTTTTCTCATTGATGGATACACGTGTGCACACGCCAAGCACGCGCCAGGCACACGTCAAGCTCGCGCCAAGGATCGCACCAAGGCTCACGCCAAAAACACACGCAAAAGCACACGCAAGCACCGCAAGCTCCGCAAGCCCGCAAGCCCGCGGCCTGCGGTGCTTCGGTGCGAAGCACCGTACATGTATGCATTTGCTCACTAGTCCATTTCCCAAGTCCATATCCAATCCACTAGTTCTTTTCCTTATATAGAACATATGTGGTAATATGCATGAACTTCCTCCTTGGTTTGCCCAATGTGAGATAATCAAAGGTTTCTCATTCACTAAGAAGTGAAAATGGATGGCTTTAATTCCACCCAAGTTTGGACTAGTGATCCTAGCACCCATCAAGCTAATTAAAGTAACAAAAATTAATTTAAGTAAGAGACTATTAATTTTAGTAATATCATTTTTATTTCCCAACACCTCATTCACGGTCTGTTTTGTTATTCGTGTGGGGAACGAATAGAGAGTAGAAGTTAAACAGAAAAGATGGGTGTCATACTTATTTTGTGAAAGAAGTTGAACGAACGTGAGGCAGAGAGATGGCTAGGTGAAGACGTGGCTGAGAAGAAGGTGGATCAGGCGGATGGAGTTAGTTGTTGACCTGACGAACCAAGAGAAGGTTGGGCTAGACAAGCACGTGAGTGAAAGAAGAAATTGATTAGGTGTTTAATATAAAAAAAAAGACCTGACTGGGAGGAGAGTACGGGAGGGTGAGAATATAGTGGAGAGATTAATTTAGGTTGGAGGCTGAAGCTGGAAGACCGAGTCTGACAGTAGGCCGAGAGAAGAGGTTGGTTGGCGGAACATAAAATGAGGAGTTTCTGGGGTTGGAAAACGCAACAGAGAAGGGAGGCTGGTTTGATCCGACGGAGAAGCTTGGTTTTTCTTTATTGTTGCTTAGTCTCGGTTTAATTTTCTCTTATGGGTTTGAGAAAACCGTTATCATGCATTGCTAAGCTTTGTGTAACTAGGATTTTTATATTAAAACCACTTTGAGTTTAGAGTATGTGAATTAAACTATAAAACAAAAGATAATTATGATTTGAATAGATTAATTCTTAAAGATATTTTTTTCAGTGTCTGATATTGCATTCCTTGGTTAATTCCTTTGATAGAGTATGCTTATAATAGTCAGGTACTATTTGTGAACTATTATTTAGATTCATATAATTTTCTTGTTAATGTAATTTGATAGTACATGCTTGGGTTTAGTCTTTTGGTGTGCCATGCTTTTAGTATACTAGTGATATTTGCAACTATATATATATATAATAGGTGATGTCAATAGAATGGACAATAAATAAATATTTAAGAATTATGTTTCTCTTCAGTAATTAAATAGATAATAGTGATGGATATTATAAATCCTGGTTACCAACTCTCCCATTACACTTACTTTATTAGTTTAATTTAGTTATTTGATTAGCATTTTTATAAATCCAAAATTAACGTTTTCGGTTATTGGAGATATTGATTACAGTATTGTCCCCGTTCCCTGTAGATTTGACCCGTATATACCACTTCTATATTGTAGACGACGTACGATTACGACTATTTAATATATGTATTCCAAGATCCTATCATCTAGTCTACCTTCTTATAAAAACAAACAGTGAAATTCTTACACGACACTTTGTTCTATAATGCTATCTTATTACTTATTTTGCGGTTCCTCACCTTAGGAAAAGCAATGGTAGGATCGTTGTGATGGCCTCTGTTGCTGGATGGTTACCTACCTTAGAATGAGCTACTATAATGTAAAACACGAGGAAAATTAATCAAGCACTAACAATCTTGATTCATTTCCTTTATGCCCTTGAACCGTTTAACAATCTCTATTTATTTCTCCTAGGCAAGCAAAGCTGCACTCATACATTTCTTTGATGGCTTAAGAACCCAATTTGGCTGTGATATCAAAATCACATTAGCAACTCCGGGTTATATAGAATCAGAGTTGACCCAAGGCAAATTCCTGATGAAAAATGGTAATATGGAAGTAGATCAAGAGATGCGATACGTAGGCCTATACTCACTCCCACAACCATGTTTACATATTTTATTAATTTCACATGTCAGCTAAACTTTATAGCATGTGACTCTGTCCATGCAGGTTAAAATTAGTCCAGCACCGGTGTTACAAGCAGAACAATGTGCAAGGAGAATAGTCAATAGCTCGTGTAGGGGTGATAAATTTATTACTGAGCCTACTCGGTTCAAGGAAGCATACCTGTGGAGAGTGTTTTGTTCCGAGTCGCTTGAATGGATGATGAGAATGCTACTAATGACAGGGACTAGATCTTCTGAGACTGATGCTCTGTGCAAGAAGATATTGGACATTACTGGAACCAAGTACTTCTTTTATCCAGATTCCATCCGCGCACAATCAGATCTCAAGGCTGACTAAAGTGAAATCTCAATCTCGATGAACAGGCTATTTATAAATTGGAAGTCATGAGCTAAGCAGAAGAATCATTGTGTCTCATGTCTGTATATATTGGTGTAAAATAGGGGATGTTTTTCCATGTTCATCAGTTAATAATAATCTATAAAATGAAATGTGTTTTTCGCTAATTTGTGCACGAATGCCACAAAAAACGAAAAATACAATGTTCTGTTGCACAAAGATATCTATGCAAAAAAATAAAATAAGGGTTGCTAAATTTCTAGGATCCTTTTTCTCTAAAACCATTCGATTAGTAACGGGCTCTATGCTACAGATTCTCCCTATCCGCTCTCTGTATCAGAGTAGGGTGTCGCCATCACTTGGAAGCGTATCAGAGTAAAGTGTTGTTGGAGAAAAAAATGATCTTATTTTTTTTGTTTTTGGGTCTTGGATTAAAATAAGGAAACTAGCTCATTTTCACTACTTGTGAATGAAACATTTAGTCCCACATAAGAGAAACTAAAGATGTTGTCTCTCCATATTACTTAGAATTTGTATCTAAGGGAGGTCCCTTGGGGTCAACACACTTTTGTGTGAGGGAAAGGACTTAGGTTATGGGCTAGTTGGTGCAACCACATATTTTACACACGCGCGGTGCTTCGCCTTGAAGCACGCACGACGCCGTCGTTGGTCGGGGCGGGCGGACCGGGCCAGGAAGGGCTCGGGTGTGGATCAACCAAGACTTATCTTTTTGGACAAAATATTTTTGAATTATTTCCTTAAAATATGTCGAGATTATTTTTGCCCGTTTTTTCTTTTATGTCGACAAAATCTCACATAATTTCTGACTTAATTGCAGAATTGATTTGCTTTTATTGCTAGGCTATTTCTTCTCTACTCACTGCATATAAAAGAAAAATGATTTCTTCATTCGAAATCATCCCAGAGAAGGCTATTATCCCTAGCTCTTTTCCCCTCTTCCTGCTTTGTTGTACGCTTTGATTGTTTATTTCATTCCTTCATATCTTGCTGTTAAGTTCGTTGAGTGGGTGATTTGTATTGTGCTTATACAAATCATAACGGCAGTTCTATCCTGGACACATCTCCGCTGTGGGGGCATAGCATCTCTCATTCTTGAGAAGTACCCGCAGACTATTGTGTTAAGGACAATTTGCTGAGCAGGTGACTCTGTCTTTTGTGTGCAAATCAATTCACAGATTTTATTTTAACGTTAACATCTTCTGTTTCAGTATTTTTATTTTTGCAGATACAACAAGTGTCACCATCACTACTACCAAGCAACAACAATGACTCTAGAAAGCCAAACGAGGAATAACTTTGTCCGCTCTGTATCATAGGGTGACTTATCTGTGTCGTAAGTGCAACAAATTAATCAATATATTTCCCACCAATAAACTAGTAATATAGAGGTAGTAAGGATCGTTCCCACAGAGAGATGTGTAGTTGATAGGTTATTTGGATTAGTAAAACTAGAATAAATACTAAAAGTGGGGTTTGGTTTAATTAACTAACTAAAAAGAATAAGAAAAAAAAATAAGAAAAAAAGATGATTAGGGAGTCATTCGCCGTTACCAAACGTTGACTGAATTAGTATACTTATCTATCTTTCGTCAGAACCATTCATCACTAACCGTAGAATAGCAACAAGCTCTGCTATCCCCAAAACTCCTTTTATCACTAGATACGAAAGCGTACGACTACCAGATTCTATCCATCTGAGCCACCATGAATAATCTCTCAAGGTGTAAACCAATCGAATGCATTAGGGTTTGTGCATTTAGGTTGATCCTAGCATAGAACACATAAGCTCGGTTTACTTACTAGTGTTGTCTTCACACACGATTGCTCCACAGAATCCCTTTATAAGGTCTCACGTTTTCTACTTGTGTAGGAGGTGTTCGACTAGTATGCGTATCTCAGAACTCTCTACTAGAAATAGAGTGATCAATAGAATAATTCAATTATACACTTGAACAATCTAGAAATTAATCATAAACTCTAGATATAGTGAAAACAAACGATAATGATTAAAACTCCAAATAAATTTGTATTACTAATAAAGCTTCACGCTTAGAACATTGAATTCATCCTTAATAAACAAAAGAATTAGCTACTCATATTACAAAGAAAATTAAGAAGAAGAATAATGATGGCTTCCCCCTAAAAGAGGTAAACCCTAGGTTCTTGATGTATAATTGTAATATGAGAGGTGAAATAATGAGATTAATTCCTAGATGTTTCGTTTGATCCTTATAAGTCTTCTTTTATAGCCTTCAATGTTTCGTAATCAAGTATTCTCTTTATAGGGTTTAAAATCCTTCCGGGACCGTGATATCCTTGTTTAGAAGTCCAAAACACATGCCAAATTCAAAAATTCAGAATGGTCCGGTTTGCAAACTTCTGCGGTTTGTGATTTTTTATTTTTATTTTGATAACTCAAAAATTTATATTAATGAAAAAAAATAATTACAAAAAGTTTACAAGAAAAGAGGTCAGAGAAACCTCAAAAACTTATGAACTATTTAAATCTATAATAAGATACATGAGGATATTCTATTGACTTCAAAAAATCCGGACGACCTTGATAACTCATCCCCTCACCATCTTCTAGCTTACACCCATGTTTATCCATAATATATGCAGCAAAATTAGCTTCACAAAAAGTGTGAACAAAACGAATGGAATCATACTTGTTTCGTACTGCAAACCAACGTTGTTGCACAAAACAAGGGACTTTCGCATGCTCAAGAGCTTGAACTGCACTTGTAGAATCTGTACGAATTAAAACGTGCATGATATCCCATTTAACAGCCCATTCAAGCCCAACAATAATTCCATATAACTCCGCAAGATAATTACTTTTTATTCCTAGGCCAATATTCATTGCTCCAATTACATTACAATCTATGTGTCGAACAACCACCCCAGCACCAGCTACCTATGGATTACCCCTAGAAGCACCATCACAACAAATAAGTAATTCTTTCTGCTCCGGAGGATGCCAAAAACAAGCATTAGGATCCACATGTTTAACCTCTCGATGTCTAAAACGGATAAAATTCATAATTTAAACGTCTTCCACAGTGTTATGCATGTGGCTCTTCAAACGCATCGAGTACTCATGAATAAGATTGAAGACACGTTGCTTAAAAGAACCAAATCACTGATTTCTTTTCATACATAATTTTGTTTTTATTTAATCAAAGTTCTAACCGTGTCACAAGATTTTCTATAAGCCATGGGTCCTTTATAATTCAGATTTTACCTTTTGCTACTTTGTAAGATATGAGTAAATTGAAATTAGGTTGAAGTCTAAAGACACATGAGATCCATTGCCAAGGACGCACTGCAAAACTACCCGACCATAAAATATGTTTCTAAAGACTCCTTTGCCCCTTTACACACACAACATTTATTTGAAAGTTCAAATCTTAAACCTTCTTCTCACTTTGTCTAAAGTAGCACAAGCCCCTCTCAAGAACTTCCAATTTTACGCCGCAGCGGTCTGTGAACTAAATCTTCAATATTATCTTGTTTTTCTCATAACTTCTTCGTCCGACGTCGGAATGACCTCATTATTTTTGTGTTGGCTTTGTTTCTTCGTCCTATTCAAGATGTATTAAGAAATCTTGATTTTGGATGAGTTGAAATTGGTCTTTGTACCGTCTTCACTTGTAATGCTTTACTTTCTTGCTCATTCTAGCACTTTGTAACTCCTTTTTGGATGATTCACCTAATATGATACATAGATAGAAAACAAGAGTAATAAAAAGTAATATGAAAAAATTATCGCTAAAACAAGAATGAATTTGACACTAGAAACATGTGAATTAAGCACTTATTAAATTTCCCCACATTTATCTTTTGCTAGTCCTCGAGCAAAATACTATCTAAACTAACCTAACCTAAACTAAACTAAACTAAACTAAACTAAACTAAACTAAAATACAACAACTTCATTTCGTCGAGGACAAGGTTACACTTAAAATATGTAATAAGCCTTTAAACCCCTAGGTGTCCCTAGTGGACGAGTTATAATCTCGTGAGGGTTTACAAGAGGTATATCCACAAAACCTACTCCAACTTCAAAGTCACAAACATCCAAAAAGCTATGAGAACATAAAGTTTCTGCACATTAATAATAAGAAGTTAGAAATACAAAAGAACATTATTCTCATGCTTCACCCTTGAGTTAGGAGAATACCATCATATGAAAGAATCCAGGTTCGAGAGCAATCGACTGTTTTGACTTCTACCTCACCAATAGGGTTTTTTGAAATTACACTCAAAAGACGCACTTTATGGTTCTCATGTGTGTAGGCTGGAATGAAGATAGAAATATTACAAACGTCTAATGATGGGAAGGAAAAGTAACCTTTCGAATTATATGAAGATATTATCCCATAGAACGTGTGACTGAAAAGAACTTATTTTTTTCTAGTGACCTCTAAGAAAGGAAATCAACCAATATGCGAGGATGAGAACGCTTACTTACCTTCTCACCTGGTCTACAATCAACACCACTCTCAAAACACCCAATAGAAACGTCTTCAGTCTTCGGTCTTCAACTGTTGATGATGAACTCTTGAACTTCGTAGAAACTTGACAAATTGTAACTCTTTTTCTCAGTTCCTTGTTGTTTGAAACTTCTTTATAGATTTCTTCTTCCCTGTGACCTTATTGAATGAATACAAAAACAAATATACTAAAGCAATATAAAATATTTTTTTTTCTTTTTATTTTTTTATTTTTTTTCAATTTTTTTTTTTGTTTTGTTTTTTGTTTTTTGTTTTTACTTTTTATATGCTAAAATTGAAATGCAAACTAACAAATGAAACTAATGTGGCCATGGGAGAAATTTTTACAACTTGATTCTTCACAACTTGTATTGTCTTGATATCATGAACTTTAATAACTCTCATCTTTTGATCTCTTTCACTCTTGTACATAAATCTTCAACATGTATATATAACTCTGCTCTTTGTATTGTTGCTTCACTTAAATATGAAATTCGCTCTTTCTTTTACTGTTGCTTGTAAACCTTGATGTATTCAACTTTCCTTCAAATTATTTTGATGCTCCACTTGTTGATGATAATGTTTTTTTATGGACATGTTGTTGTCGAGAGAATGGTGCCAACTGCAAACAAGACTACAAGATAGAGTTAGCAATTCTGATGACACCCTTATGATTGATAGAAATAGCACTCAAGAGATCAAAAAGTAGTGCTGGAATTGGTGCAAAGTTGGGTAGCTCATCGTTCTACCCGGAATTTGCGCTGATGAAACACTATAAACAGACAATTTAGACAGGTACAAAGAATTGAAGGTTTGGTACCTCACTCATGGGTATTGAATGATCAGCTTCTCTAATACTGTATTCTCTCCCAGCGGTTTAAGTCCATTTTTGTCAGTTACTGCCTCTTAACAACTAAGAACTCTGAATGTAGTTCTCTAATACTTCCAAGTTCAGTTATTTCGGTAGAAACTCCGTATGTAAACTTAGCTAGAAGTATACTAAGTGACTCTAAAATCTCTAAAGTTGGAGGTTTATACAAAAATATATACAACAAATTGAAAAAATTTACTCTACCAAACTGAATACTAAAAATCTATATGCTTAATCACTCCCCCACACTTAAACTTCACATTATCCTCAATGTGCAAAACCGAATTTTTTTAAATTATGATATAACCACATATTAACCCTAAAAACTGTACATATTGTTACTAATTTGGCAAAACTTCCTTGACGAAAGTTGTTCGCCTACGCCTTTTCTATAACGTGTCAAAGGGGCATAGTGTCTGGATAAAAGGTCTGACATTTATGGCCTCTGGACTGACTAGCATGCAATCTGAAAAAATCTAGAACTCAGTTTACCAGGCAAATCACTCCTACCTAACAAACTCCAAATCTATATTTTCTTTTCGCAACAGAAAGGTGAGTCTTTCCTCTTTAAAAGTTGGAGTCAACCACTCAAATCGGACTCCAAACGAAGTCTCTAGAGATGTTTCATAGAATGATTTCACTGTCATAATTTTTTTGACGAAAAGTTTCTCGTCAAAATTTCTTCATTATGAATTTAGGACTCTATGGAATTTAAACATGGGAATTCAAATATGATATGAAAAAAATAAAAAGTAAAAGTAAAAGAGATAAAAATACAAAACCAATGGGCTGCCTCCCATTAAACGCTTAGTTTAACGTCCTCAGCCTGACCTTCTGGTTAACGGCCGTAAACCAACAATCTGAAAATTATGGGATCCACCCAGATAATAATATGCATTTCTAATAACAACTTCACAAAAATGTTAGAATAAGATAGAAATATTAAAAAAATTAATTTTATGGAAGTTACCCCCACACTTAGTCTTTTCTACACTTGGAAGTGTATAAAGAACATAAAACAAGGGAACTTCTTTGAGTTCATCTCGGTGAACCTGCACAATGCTAGAATCAAACACATCTAGTGGTAGATAGTTAGAATAAAAATAATTCTTAAGGATTTTTGTAGCATATATACTCAACCCTAAGTGATTTAGCTTTTTATAAATCGGAAAAACCTTTTGGGGAACTATTTCGATCAGGGGAGGATCAAAAGATATAGAGGTATGCAAAGGATTAGACAAATCTTTCACGATCTTTTATATTACATGATCTTTATCATTCTTACGGAAATCCAATGAATTATTTACCTAATGTATATCTTGGTCCTCTATCAAACTCTTTAAAAACCCTAGTTCATCAGTTTCTGCTTCAACCGAAATCTCAGCATCATTATAGTTCTTGGTAACCTCAATTGGATCTTCCATGAAATAAATCAGTTTGGTTTCATTCTCAATTATTATGTCTTCAACAACATTGTCAAGGGAATCAGGATCCTCTCCCAGAAAATCTAGTTCATTGGTGCAAATCCCAAGATCTTCGTTCGAGTACGTTACACCATTTATAATAATAGTTATGTCATATCCATTCTCCTCTTTTTGAATAGGCGGGTGATCATTGTTAAGATCCGTAGTTGGAATAGCTTACCATTATTGCAAGGACTTTCTAAAAGTTGCTCATCTTCATCAGAATCTTCGTCAACCTCATAATCTTCAATATACCAACGACATTGAAGTTCCGTTCGTATGACCTTGCTAATTTCTTCAAGAGTCTCTTTTGTTTCTCCATCTTCTTCTAACTGATCATATTGCTCAAAAATTTTCTGATATTGATAAGTTTTCCGCCATTACACACGATAGAGTTTCCAAACTATATCTCTTCTTTTGGAATTAGTGAAGGAAAGGAATGATAAATAGGAGTAGGTCTTCATTTGGTATCACAAGTTTTGAGTTCCAAACTCTCCGACATCTGCATATTACTAGAAAATAACTGACCACAAGTATTACTATCCTTCTATCCTCGTGATTGTTCCCTTACATACCCCGTCATAAGATTTTTGGCATGTATGAGAATATCCGTAAGGTTTCATAGGATTGACCATCGCTAAAAGATTGGTTTTGGTTATACACCTGGTATGGTTGGTAGTTGTCATAAGACTGAGATTAAAAACCATATTGATCACCATTATTATATGATTGATCTTGTGCACCGTACATGTTATTTTCGTAAGGAAACATGACGACTCACAAGAAAAAGAAAAATCTAACTAAAATCTTCAAAATAAATAAAAACAAAAGTGATGCTTACAACCTGTTTTCAGAATATACCTCCCGAACGAGAGTTAAACACCTCCAGCGAGTTGGTAACACCATGAAAACCTAAAAATCTGAAAAACCACTAAAGAAAAACGTGAAAATACTCTAAACTACTAAAACAATAAAAAATAAATAAATAATCAATTAGCGACTGTACCCCGGCAGCAGCGCCAAAATTCGATGCATGTCGTAAGTGCAACAAATTAATCAATATACTTCCCACTAATTAACTAGTAATATAGCGGTAGTAAGGTTCGTCCCCACAGAAAGCTTTGTAATTGATAGGTTATTTTGGATTAGCAAAACTATAATAAATACTGAAAAGGGGGGTTTGGTTTAATTAACTAACTAGCTAAAAATAACAATAAAAAGATAATAAGAAAAAAAGATGATTAGGGAGTCATTCACCGTTACCAAACAGACTGAATTAGGGTACTTATTTAGCTTTCGTCATAACCATTCATCACAAACTGTAAAATAGCAACAAGCTCTGCTATCCCCAAAACTCCTTTTATCACTGATAAGAAAGCGCTCGGCTACCAGATTATATCCATCTGAGCCACCATGAATAAGCTTTCAGGGTGTAACCCAATCGAATGCATTAGGGTTTTTGATTTTAGTTTTATCCTAGAATCAAACACATAAGCTCGTTCTACTTACTAGTGTTGTCTTCACACACGATTACTCCACAGAATCCCTTTGTAAGGTCTCACAATTTCTACTTGTTAGGAGGTGTTCGACTATTACACGTATCTCACAACTCTCTACTAGCAATAGAGTGATCAATAGAATAATCCAATTGTACACTTGAACAATCTAGAAATCAATCATAAACTCTAGATATAGTAAAAACAAACGATAATGATCAAACATTCAAATAAACTTGTATTACTAATAAAGCTTCACGCTTAGAACATTGAATTCATCCTTAATCAACAAAAGAATTAGCTACTCATATTATAAAGAAGATTAAGAAGAAGAATAATGTTGGTTCCCCCTAAAAGGGGTAAACCCTAGGTTTTTGATGTAGAATTGTAAAATGAGAGGCGGAGTATATGAGATTGATTACTTCATAGATGTCTCGTTTGAGCCTTAAAAGTCTTCTTTTATAACCTTCAATGTTTTGGTATCAAGTAACCTCTATTTCTAGGTGTAGAATCCTTTCGGAACCGTATTTTCCTTGTTTAGAAGTCCAAAACGCGTGCCAAATTTAAAAATACACAATGGTCCGGTTTGCAAACCTCTGCGGTCTGTGAACTAAATCTTCAATTTTATCTTGTTTTGCTCATAACTTCTTCGTCCGATGTCGGAATGACCTCATTCTTTTTGCGTTGGCTTCGTTTTTTCGTCATCTTCAAGATGGTATTAAGAAATCCTGAATTTGGATGAGTTAAACTTGGTATTTTTCCCGTCTTCTCTTGTAATGCTATACTTCCTTGCTTATTCTAGCACTTTGTAACTCATTTTTGGATGATTCACCTAATATGACACATAATATAGAAAATAAGAGTAATAACAAGTAATATGCACGAATTATATCTAAAATAAATATGGATTTGACACTAGAAACATGTGAATGTAGCACTTATCAGTGACCCAGGTGGACTGTAGCTAACAACCATATAAGAATGGAAGATTACTTCAATTTTTATTATTGGACCACATTATAGTTGAAAAAATTGCAATTTTGAAACTTATTATGGAGGTTATAATGATATATGTAAGATGGTTTTATTATAAGAACATTATTTTGATAATTCATGGAAACATGCAATCATCGTTATATGGCGCGGGGAAGCCACCGTGTACGGTTTAAAGGGAAACTCGCTATCTTCAGCATAATTTGATACCGCTGGAAGGTATACCTTATTTGATACTATGACTTTGAAATGTAAGACATATAAAAAACAAGAGGCGACGTAGATTGAAATCCTGCAGTGCTTCTTATTGGCTTTTAATTTATTCGTCATGATGACCTAAAAATATTGTGTTGTATTATTAAAAAGGCTTACCGAAGCATGGCTCTTTTTAATTTTCCCAGGTAAAATAAATTACATCAGTTGTGTAAATTGAGTTTCTAACGGGATTTAAAAAGTTTATATTCACTAGTACAAATTTGGGCTTCCGTGACAGTTTAAAATTCTTAATCATGACAGTTCAAGAAATACCTGTCACAAAAGAATAAGCTACGAGATATACGCAAAAGTTTCTTATAAAAACTCACACTAATAATGGTACAAAAATGTGACAGTTTATTAACTGTTACTTAATAATTATACCATGACAGTTTTTGTACAAAACTGTTAGTGTATATTGATGTACAATAACAGTTATAAACTGTTACGATTCTTAAGCAATAGCAACATTTTTATATAAGAACTGTTATAGAAGTGTATATCTATATATGACAGTTTTTGTCAATTAAGTTCATTTTCATTTATAGTGACAGTTTTGATCAAAAACTGCTGCTATTTATCATTCTCAAATACGGTTTGAAATTTTTCTGAGTAGTGGGCGATGTGAGTAGTAGGCGTTGTACCATGGGATGTTTGTTAGTGGGTCTTCTCGCCTCTCATCTCGTTCAACTTAAATGAAGATTTCTCACCCAAATCGCATCTCAAGTTTTCAGGCAAATCGCATCTGAAGTTTTCAGGTTAATCAGGAAAATCCCATCTCAAGTTTTCCCAACAAATGCAAAATATCAGGTAAATCCCATCTCTGATCTTCTTTTGGTTTTTTCTCTTACCCCAATCTGGATTTGGTTGAATCCTTATATAGCTGCAGTTACCTTCTCAATCTCGAATTAGAGTTTCAGGTGTGTGATTTATGTCTCTGTTGTTAGGTTAGGGTCTGTGCTTTTTTCTTCTTTGTTCCCTAAACCCGAATTATGTTTATGAACAACCCCCATTTGTTCTTTGATTACTAATTGAAGTTTTGTTTGTTAGTTCATCGTTTTTATGCAGTTATGGTGTATTGATTATGGAGTAACATTTAATCAAGATATTGTTCAAGCTCATACTCAATCCATTTATGTTTTTAACACCAAATCGGCTGATTTTAACTAGTTTGATGGTGTTTGTGATTATCTGATTGGAAATTGGATTTGGGGTTTTGTGTTTCTTCAGGAGAAATATGTACCTAAGGGGGATGTGATGCCTGGGAGTAATACACCAAGACAAATAGCTAACAAAGTTTGGTATATGTTATTTCTTCAAGACAAATATGTATGGGTTTTGTTGGCTCAATGTAAGGTTTATCTTTTTGTTGTAATTCCTACATGTTCCTTGAAGGTGTATTGTTGAGTCATATCATGTTCTTGTCCTGGTTTTGGTTATATGATCATCAGTCCATCATTTATGTTAATTGTCTTCATTATTTTGTCTCTCTTTGTTGTTTGTATGCTTCTTTGTGTTGTCTTATTCTATAATTTTGAGAATATGATATCTTATAGTTTCCTTGGGTCTTCAAAAGATTTGACTTCATATTGTACTGTAATTTCTTGATACTTTTTGTGCCAATATAAGGTTTTCTATCATTTCTCCAAAAAAAATGTTTCTGAATTGGACTTATAACTTTATGTCGTTTATGTTCAATTTATATTTTATCACTACATTCAGTTTTGGCTGCGATAATTGGGTATGATTCTGGGATTCTGTTTTTTTTAGTTTATACAGTTGATTAAATTGTTAAACTGATTCACTGTCTTGTTCCACCATGATTATAGGATTTTTTTTAATTTCAGCATGTGCAGTCACTACTTGTAGTCATTGTGCACAATCGCGGTTGTGATATCTGTATGAGAAGTATCTCATCTTGTTGATCAACCTTTTGTAATGTATCGTACTATACTTCAAAAAGTATATTAAATGAATGAGTAATTTGAACTGCCTGACCAGGGATTGGTGGTACTTGGTTATTTTCTTTTGACTTATTTAATCCCTTTTGCAGTATATTCGGTATTATGGAGTCATTCTCGAGCATCAGTCCATTTTAGATTTCGTTGGACAAGGGAAGTCCTGATCTTAAATCATACTTTTCGGGGTTATATTTCTTCCAATATGGCAAACCTGCATAAATTTTTAGGATTTTTTGTTTTCAGGTATGTTCAGTCTCATTGCATCATCGTTAAGGAAGTTGTTTGATTATAAGTGTAGTTTTTGAATCATCCTTGTATACCTGTAAGATTGGCTTCATTAAGGAACTTGTTTATTTAAGGGGGTATTTGATATTATTTTGCCTAAGTTCTTATAATGATTTCAGGAATTTGAATGAAGTTGGTTTGTCCGAGTTAACTCAGTAATCTTTCTCGGCATCTCCATTATGCTGTTTTATGGTGTATTTATGTTTTAGTTTATGATGATTAATCTAGTCGCATGTTTTAGTTTAAGCTTAAAATCTTTCTTTTTGCATATTTTTGTTTTATCATTCGTCCCTAAGATAGTTGTTTCTGGTACCTATTTTCTTTGAATACGTCTCTATCCTGTTTCTTTTAAAGAACTTGTTTATTTAAGAGGTGTTTGAGATTACTTTACCTAAGTTCTTTTAATGATTTCAGGAATATGAAAGAAGTTGGGTTGTTCGAGTAATCAGTAGTCTTTTTCGAAATCTCCATTATGTTGTTTTATGGTGTATCTCTGTATCCTCGCATGTTTTAGTTTAAGCTTAAAATCTATCTTTTTGCATATTTTTATTCTATCATTCGTCCCTTAGTTGTTTCTGGTTTCTATTTTCTTTGAATGCGCCTCTATCCTGTTTCTTTTTTCATCTTTTCATCCTGTTTTATTCTTACACTAATTCTTTTGTTATGAAAAACCAATCTTTTTTTTGCAGTTCTCATCTTGTATCATCAGTTGTGTTTAACCAGTTGTGGTGATCTTGAAGGAAATTTGCTTTCCGGCCTAAATTGCAGTGATGCTTCTTCCAAGCATTGTAATTTTTTTTATCTTCCTAAAGTCACTTTGCTTATTAAAATCTTGGTTCATTTCTCAAGATATCTATAATCTACTTGTTAAAATGATGTGTATTGTGATAAAAAAACCTTCAACATGTTCGACCTGTTCACCTCAGTCCAAAACTCAAATTTCAAAATACATTCCCTTCTAGTCCTATGGTCATAGTCGAGCAATTTCCTAGCCGGATTTTGTTCTTCCGATATCATTTTGACTGCATGCTAACAATATTCAATCAAAGTTTCTAAATAAAATGTTATAATGATTTGATTCAAACTTCTTGGCATGTTTATTCTGGGAAGTTTTTAGCCTCTTATAGAATCATTTTCGGCCCTACACCAATTAGGTATCCTGAAAAAACCTTCATCTTCAGCCCTACACCAATTAGAATCATTTTCGGCCCTACACCAATTAGGGGAAGAACAAACGAGGATATTGGAGTGGGTTGAAGTAGAGGAGACAGAGAGCCATGAGAAGCCTTTCAATCTGCTATAAGAGGATGAGATCCTATAGGAGGATGAGATCCCTGCATACATACTTATAAAAATTGGCCAGGTAATCTTTCGTTGAGTTTCATTTTGAAATATATGATTACTACTGTTAGATGTCTAGTATCTTAACTTTGTGTTATATATGTACTTTCGAAATGTTTTTTTCCTTGGAATTAAACAAAATGCATGACAATATATTACTGCATGCTTGCCTACATAATAATGATGTGTGCTGTTAATTGTTGAATCTGAGTGGCATAAAAACAATGGTTTGGGCGAGAGTTCGATCAATCCTGGCCAGACACTTGAGCTTCAATCATAACTGTCTCTTCCCAATTCTGAACCTAGGTTTCTGTTCAATTTTTTATAAAGATGAATTTTGAGGTGTTTCTAGTCGTTAGTAATTGAATTTGATGGTTAAGTTAGGGTTATCTAGACAGATAAATGGTTATTGGTAAGTTTACCTGAGCTAGTTGGTACTTGTTTAACTCTTGGTTATCGGTGAATTACAGAAGCTTGGTACCAATTGTCTCGACTCTGCTCTGTATCACATACATTATTTTCATAGTTATCTTCAAAACTTGGGTTTTCACATCAGCTAGTTGGTATTCGGTTAACTCTTGGCTACAGGTGAAGCTCAGTACCGACTCTTCTCTGTATCACATATTTTATTTTCATAGTCATCTTGAAAACTTGGGTTTCTACTTTCTACCTTCACATAATTTCTTATGCAATACAGACAAATAAGTACCTTCTTTATTATTTGATAAAAGTAAAAAAGAAATTAAAATTTAACATTTTGATTGTCAAAATGGTGCAAAGAGCACAAGTTGGCATTGATATTGTACTTAAGTTGTTGTTGGTTTTTTCTTCTACTCATTATTTTTGTCTCTGAATCTTCATTTACCTCAACTCATGCAAAGCAAGTGCAAGTAAATGTAGAAGTAGAAGCTCTTCTGAAATGGAATTCGATTCTACTTAGTGGACTTTAAAAACTATAAGTTTTCCAACTTGAGTCACTTAACTCTCCACACTTGGATGAATTTTCTGTTATAGTAACTCAATCCCCTTGTGTAAAGCAAATATGCAAACTGCTAGTTTAATTGTTTAATAATCCTTTTGTAATGGTTATAGCTTGACTCTGCCATGCCATCATGTTTGGTTCCACCTATCTCTGCAACTCATACTTTCCATGATTCTAAATCTGTTATTGCTGATATCTCATTTGCTACATCTATTAATTTATGTGCTAGTATTCCATTATCCTCTTCCATAGCCTCTGTTGCTGCTACCCAAGAAGGCCCCAAAAATCCTTGTTGCAGGAAGTCATGCTGATAACCTTGGTAACCCATGTGGTGGCTGGACAATTACATGGCAGGGACTTACTGGGAATAACCTCACAAGTGGTATGTTTAGTTTATGTAATGATATTCCTTTTCCTGCAGAACTCGCCGTCTTTTGAAACTTATGTGGATTGATTTTCTTAGTTCGTGAACAGGTACAACGATACTCCAAGGAATCAAAAATACCGTTGACAAAAAAACCAAAGTAGTTTTCAATGGAAACCCTGATGCAAAATTTTTGAAGGCAAGCAAATTCTCATACGCCATTGTTGTTGGTGGTGAAGTACCATATGCGGAGCAATTTGGTGACAACATGAACCTGACAATCTCTGAGCCAGGCCCGACTACAATTCATAACGTGTATGGAGCTGTCAAGTGTGTTGTTGTCGTCGTCTCTGGCAGACCTGTCGTGATCCAACCTTACCTTGCTAAAATTGAGGCACTAGTAGCAGCATGGTTACCAGAAACTGAAGGTTAAGGTATTGCTGATGCTCTATTTGGCGATTACGGGTTCACTGGTAAACTAGCTCGCACTTGGTTCAAGAGTGTCGATCAACTTCCAATGAATGTTTGTGACATTCATTGTTAATTTCTTTTAGTTAGTACTAAGACTACTTTCATATCAAGTCTTTGAATTATATAGTACATTCACTTCTAGTAAACTTATTTTATTTGAACTTATATACTAGTTCCGTACTAGTTATCTGTTAAACAGTTTATTGAGTAATCTAATTGTCTATTAAAAGTTAAATTTTATTTCCATAATTATCTCGATATTAATTGAACATATATATGTCAGTATCAAAAACTAGTTTGCTATAAATTAGCCTTCTACAAAGTTGACTCTTCTATGACAGTTTTATTTAGAAAATGTAATTGATATTTGCTAACAATGACAAGTTTATAAAAAAACTGCTACTTTAGTATAATAAATTGAGTTATGGATGACAGTTTTTATGGAGAAACTGTCACCTTAGTAAAAGAAATTAAAGAAATTAAGTTTTTAATGACAGTTTTTATGAAGAAAATGTCACCTTAGTAAAAAAAATTAAGTTTTCAATGACAGTTTTTATGGAGAAACTGTCACCTTAGTAAAAGAAATTAAGTTATCCATGACAGTTTTTATGGAGAACTTGTCACCTTAGTAAAAGTAATTAAGTTAACCATGACAGTTTTTATGGAGAAACTGTCACCTTAGTAAAAGAAATTAAGTTATCCATGACAGTTTTTATGGAGAAATTGTCACCTTAGTAAAAGAAATTAAGTTATTCATGACAGTTTTATTTAGAAAATGTTATTATATATTGTCAACAATGACAGGTTTATGAGAAAACTGATACTAATAGTAATGATTCTTTGACAATTTCTTATAGACCCTTTCGTAACAGATCCTTTAATGACAGTGCAATAATTTTTTAAAACTGTCACATAAGTATTTTGGTGGCAGTTTTGAACTTTCACGGAAGCCCAAATTTGTACTAGTGATTATAAATGGTCACAACTATATTACTTAAAAATAGAATAATGTATGTATGTGAGCATTTTTATTTTTATGTAGATGTTACTTTACATCATCTACGATATCAATTCTCAATAATATTTCGTAATGCTTCAAAATAAATTGTAATGTTAAACTACCAAGCTAACAACCCTGTGAAATAGCTCATGTCGTTTTGGCACGGGTTATACCCTAGTATATTGATAGGTGCATAATCATACATTTAAAGTAGTTTTTCCTGACCCTTATGTGCTATATTTGAGTGAATTATTAGGTATTTTGATTACTTTCGAAGTTTAGTCGTCTTTTCAGGTTACAGTTCAGAAACCCGCAGAATGGAGCTATATGAGAAGAATTACCGAGGAGCCAGTGAAACTCTTCTGAATTTAGTCCTTTCACCCTCCACAGTATAGGAAATTGAATTACGAAGCCAACGGCGAAAGAACTTGGTCATTCTGATCTCGTATGAGGAAGTTATGGGCAAAGCCACATGGTGGTAAATTAGCTTGTGCTGCTAGCGCCCAGGCGCTAAGTTGGCTGAACCGTATGTACTAATGTGCTAAGTGACGAGTTGGAGGTGCTAGAGTGGTTTGATGGGATAGCGGCTAGCCTTGGTGGAGTAGTAGCTAGCTTGGGGAAGTCATATGGGATTAGGAAAGAGTTTGGAGTTGATATATCTTGTTGGAGTGGAATAAGGAAACTTAGCACATTTCCTAGTTCTACTAGGATTGTGAAAGTGGCTAACTCAAGTTCTATAGGAAGAAATCAGGCCTTTCTCATGGCAAGCCTTTTGGAGAGGTAGCTATAGCATATATTGGAGGCTCAAGGGATATTTGGGGGTCAGGTTCACTATACAAAGTTTGCTTAACCAAGTTAGCCACAAGTTGGCAGCCGAGAGTTTGAAGCAACAAAGGAAACTCACGAAAAGGCTGAAAACACAAGTGGTCACGCAACTAATTTCGGATTTTTGGCTGAGTACACATATACATACAAGAGTATCCAGGAGTTTTTTGGGAGATACATACACGGACAGAAAAAGAGAAGAAGACAGCAAGAAGAATACAGGGACAGACGTACACAGCAAGGAAGAAGAGGCTGCTGGCTACTTCCGCAGCACTTCGGAGCTGTGATCATTCGTCGCAACTTTTCCGGGTTTGATTATACTTTTCTTTATTGATTTCCATGGGTTTTGAGAAACCCATGATGAGCTAAACCCTCTATATTGGTTAGGGATGTAATCTGAAGTTTAAAGACATGTTTATTAATTGAATGGCACATATCTCATGATTTCATGTTATTTTTAATATCGTTCATGTTCTACTGATTATAACGCCATGTATGATTGATTGTGTGTTTGTTTAAGTTGCAAGTTGAATGAGCATGCATTGATATCTACAACTAAACTAGAGTTTTCGATCCGGAATTGTCGAAGGACTCTAGTTACAAGTAGAATAGCATATTTGTTAACAATACTTAAAATTGCCATGCAAGTATGTGT
>JAJJMC010010584.1:8967760-9000070 GCA_023531435.1 Papaver californicum
TTGGTGTTTACATCGAGTTATCCGGTGTTAAGAATTCGGAGAGTGGCACGATACCCTCTCCGATGATATTAGGAGTTTTGCCGGAGTAGCCCTGCGATAGGATGCTTTAGGGTTATTGGTGTTACTAATGCATGAATGTTGAGTATGCTTTGATTGATAACATGTTGGAAAACGGACGACGAATTCTCTAACCAATGCTTTTTTTCCCTGATACACGTTTTAATTAATTTTGCTTTGGTTTAATTTAGTTTAAATCACAACACAACCCCTCCTGTTTACTCACGAAACTGAAAATAAATCACAATCACTGCCTCTCTGTGGGAACGAACTTGTTCTTATTTGCTGTACTTAAATCTATTTTGGAAGAGTAAGAACTCGATTATTTTTTTTCATTACGACACGACCATATATATAATGTTAAATCCTCACCCGGCTAAGCCAATGCTACTAGACAAATTTCCTACTAGTATAGAGCAACTTGAGTCATCTCTAGGGATATATTCCCTAGTTGAATTCCTTGAATTGGTTTATATAAATGTTCAAACCCTAATTGAATAATATTGATTCATTATACTGTCCATACAAGCCTGTATGAAAGCTCATAGCGAGTTGCACACGAGTATACTTGGTTGAAACTTTGATTTCTGATGTTCCGTCATAATCATCTTGGAAAAAACGTACCACGAGTGGAGAATGGGGAAAAATGTTCTAAACAACATATGTTCCCCTATATGCCTACTATAACATTCTAAAAGGGCGTCTCATTCCGAGTAAAGGTCTAAGAGATAAGGCCTAAACCCTAGGCGAAGTACAAGCTGAAAACTGTCAAAATTTTAACATCAAAATTCTTGGAAGGTTGATGTTTTCTCCGTTTGACAGACAAAACAAGCTCTAAACCTAAATACTCTCGCGTAAGGAGATAGATGACGATATTCAATTTTGAATTGAGGTTAACCATCAAAAATGGACATCGTATGAAGAATCTACAACGTTTTTGCTAAAGGGTCTTATATATGAATTTTCAGGCACATGGGATAACACCGGCTGCCTCGAGAAAATAGTAGGGTGTACATAACAATAATGGTCTTCAGATCATATGCTCTAAAGAGCAATAAGTTCCAAAAAGCATATTTAAGAGCATCATGGCAATCCAGCGCTTGAATCCTGAATCTCTTTACATAGTCGTTGGGATGCTCATTATTCCTATGGAATATTCTTCCTAGGTATGACAGGGTGAGTTGTTCAGAGAAAAATACTTATAGAAAGCGCTGACCATATCTTCCCATCCAGAGATAATGTTGGGAGCAATGTTGTTGTACCATGTGTAGGCTCTTCCAGTGACTTTAAAAATTCTTTGAGACATAGCACATGATTATATTCATGTCCCCCGAGTGATTATATGAATCGAGGGATATGTTCACGAGTGTTTCCAATTCCATCGTATAACGAGAAAGTTGCAGATGATTAATCTCCTGGTAGAGGGATCCTCTGAATTTCGGGCAGGTAGGAGGCTAATATTGATGAAGCGAGGATGAATCTTCCTTGCCATGGTTCCGCATGAGTCTTTCCAAATATTCATGGGTACGAAGTTGGATTGTTGATCCTTTTTCTTTGAACAATTAGTGATACCGTCCTTTTGAGTCCTTGATGTCAGTGATCGCTGTAAGGTTGATCCTGGTTTGCTCCGTCAGGAGATGGCGTTGTTCCAGAGAGAGTTTCTCCATTAAGGTATTGAGACAGGCGAGTACCTCTTTCTGAGTGCTATCCATGTATATATGTGTTCTTGCAAGGACATCCTATCTCTGCATCAGATCAGCAATATCGGGCGGGGTTTGAATATTCCCGGTGTCTTCAACAGTCTTGTTACCAGGAGAAGGTGTGGTAGTAGCATCGTGTTTTAGGGTGAAAACAAATGCATGGTAAAATCGTACTTTCAAGTAGGTTCGAGAGATCAAAATCGAACAGGACGATCCTAAACTAAGAAATGGTAGTTCACGTCCTGCTTCAATCACAAAGGTGGAGAAGATTGAGTAGGTCTTACGGGAGGGAAGCAAAGAAGGTTGAGAAATATCAGTGTGATGAGTAGTGTGTGAAGGAGAAAGGATTATCTCTGAGATGAATCACTAGTTCTGTATGTTTAATTTCTCCTGACTTTTTTTATTGTTCTTCTTTCTAATAGATGAGAATCATCTATTATAGTTCAAGAAGACACACTGATTTCTCATAAGTGGTGGAAGTTAGGGAGAGGTGGATAAGTGATGATTGTGGAGATTGTAGTGGGATAGTGTCCGGAAAGTAAGGAAGACTTGTCAGACCACTACTCCCCATCCTCTCAACTGCTCTTTAACCATTCCACTACTTGTTACCTTCTTGTTCGTGGAGTTGTTGCCACCACGCACAATTGTCGTAGACCACTGTACCAATACCCCAATGAGAATCCCCCCCATGTGTTGTATTTGATATCTCGTGGAAACAGTAGAGTCATAAACCACCATTGTTTTGATTAAGTCAAGTCAAGTCAACTGACTTGCTAAGTCAGTGAGGCAAGTTGTGCAACTTGCTAAATTGATAACCAGACTGATTGGCGTTGAGTCTGGTAAGTGAAGTACTCATGTACATACTTAGGAGTAACATGGCACATTTAATAGCTTAGTATTAGCTTAGAAGTGACTTAGCATAAGTCTGGGAGGCATTTGAGGCCAAATATCGTAGAGGGCTTCTAAAGCAAGAAGACCTATTAGAAAACCATTTTAAGATTTGGTATTAGACCAATATTGAGAAGAAGGGCGTATTTCTGAGGGAAGTAGCTAGCAAAGTTTGTACTAGCTACTTAGCACAAATAATAATGTGGTATCTCTTTTAGTATAAAAGGCTAATGTGCTAAAGTCTTAGGTGCAAGGCCAAAATGCATAGATTCTAGTAAATGTTAGTTATACTAGGGCTAGGAAGCTAGGGTCAAGGAGGTTCGAAGTTAGCACTTCAATTAGGTAGTATGGCTAGCACTAAAGTGTTAGCGCCATTACGCTTGTGGCTAAGACGCTAAGTATGGGCGCGCTAAGACAATGACGTATTGGCCATGGACGCATTGGACTAGAGACGTGCTAGATCAAGGGACGCATCAGGATAGAGCTTAGGGATGCATCAACGCTAGAGCTTAAGGACACATCAGACTAGAGCTTAGGGACGTATCAACGCTAGAGATTAGGGATGCATCAGGCCATAGGAACATCATCTGGGACGCGCCAACACTGGTTAGGGTTAACACTTTTAGCGCTAAGGATAAGGTGCTAAGGTAGTGACACGCTAGCTAAGGCCTCATCAGGACAAGAAGTGTTATCTAAGACCCTATTAGGTCAGTTGGCTCTTCTCAAACGCTAGGGTTAGCGTTTTTAGCGCTAAGGTGGCGAACTAGCGCCAATGTGGTGCTAAGCCAAATAGATGGTGCTAACTTGGCGTTGATAGGAGAAAAGGCTAGGGTTAGCCTAGCTCAGAGGCTCAATGCGTCTTTTGAGGCATTGGATCTTATTTGTGGCGCACCAAAGAGGAGTGGTACATAATTTGTGGCTTATCTTTAAGCAAAGTGCTAAAGTAGCATATTTGGGCTCAGAAGAGCGATTCTAGAAAAGTTCGTTGCGAACGAAGCGTTATGCTAGAGTGTGTTTTGGGGTTTACGCATTAGTTATTCCCGCATTTGATAGATGTTACTGGAACACCAATGTGCATTATAAGCAAGTTCAAGGAATTCAACCGTGGAATTTATGCGACTTGAGACTAGTTCGATATGGCATAAATATTATGAGTATTGAGGAGGCTGCAAGGCCAGTTTATAATATTTGAAGAGAATATGTGTTCTTAATTCGCTTGCGGAATATAAGTAGAGATACAATATTCCATATTTTGTTATAGTGCTAGGAATACGTGCATAAATACGCACATATCCTTTTATATTCCTGCTGCCTTGCAGAGGATAATTTTACAATTCTATCCCTTGTCAAAAAACTCACTATCTACACTGAGTCCTATTTATTTTTTTAAGTCAAAAAATTTTATTAGTGAAACAAAGTATTTATAAAAAGTTTACAAGAAAAGAGGTCAGAGAAACCCCAAAAACTTATAAACTATTTAAATCTATAATAAGATAATGAAGATATTCTATTGACTTCAAAAAATCAGGTCGAACTTCATAACTCATCCCCTCACTATCTTCTAGCATACACCCATGTTTAGCGATAACATCTGCAGCAAAATTAGCTTCACGAAAAGTGTGAACAAAACGAATGGAATCATACTTATTTCATATAACAAAGCAATATTGCTGCACAAACCAAGGGACTTCCGCATGCTCAAGAGCTTGAACTGCGCTTGTAGAATCTATATAAATTAAAACACGCCTAATATACCATTTAACAACCTATTCAAGCCCAACGATAATGCCATACAACTCCGTAAGATAATTACTTGTTATTCCTAGGCCAATACTCATTGCTCCAACCATATTACAATCCATGTCTCGAACAACCACCCCAGCACCTGCTACCCCTGGATTACCCTTAGAAGCACCGTCACAACAAATAAGTAATTCGTTCTGCTCCGGAGGATGCCAAAAACACGCTATAGGATCCACATGTTTAACTTCTTGATGTCTAACACGGAAAAAATTCAGAATTTGAACGTCTACCACAGTGTTATGCATGTGGCTCTTCAAAAGCATCGAGTACTCATGAATAAGATCAAACGCACGCTCTTTAAAAAAGAACCAATTCGCTGATTTCTTTTCATATACAATTTTGTTTCTATTGAACCAAAGTTCTGACCGTGTCACAAGATTTGCTATTAGAAGACTTCTCCGCCCCTTTACACACACATTATTTATTATAAAGTTCAATCTTAAACCTTCTTCTCACCTTGTCTAAAGTAGCACAAGCATCTCTCAAGAACTTCCAATTTTGTTCCGCAAGAGTTGGGTGAACAGCTCTTCGCCAAATCAAATTAGCTCCCTCCAAAGGTGCATATTTAGCTCTAATCACCTCCTTTGCTGACCATAAAGAGAAACTCCATTTGTAATCCGGAACCCATATAGTATAATCAGCCACCAATATGTACCAATTGAAAATCATTCAAATCAATACAAGCACTAATCATATTTGCTCTATGAAATTCAAGAATAACCAAACCCCATTAACTTGAGTTTTCATACCAAATATCAAATTATAAAGAAGTAGCCCTACCATCACCAATCAGAGCTTTAGTATTACGAGCTACTTCCTTGTGAACCCACTGAATACCTGGTAAAATTATTGACTTAACACCATACGATTTAAGCTGACCCTCCCTTGTAGTAAATTTAGCTTCTAAATACCTCGCCCAAACCTTAGTGGATTTTTTAATGTTCCACCATTCATAACAGCTGACTTAGTAATACCCAATCCTCCCTCCTTGAATGGACTGCAAACTTTATCATAAGCCACAGTAAAAGCTCTCGAAAGATTAGAATCACCAGACTACAAAAAGTTTCTAATTACCCTCTCACATTAAAGAATAAACTTGTTAGGCCATTTGTAAACTACCATATTATGGATAAAATAGCTTGCAATTACAGATTTAATAAGGACCACTCTGTCTTGAAAAGAGAGTAACTTACCCTTCCAAATTGAAAGTTGATCCATAATCTTGTCAATAACATTGCTAATGTGCCGATACTTTACCGCCCCTGGCATTACTTATACTCCCAAATGCCGGTCAGGAAAAGTAGTAATACTCGTGCCAAGAAAATCAACAATAGTCCTTCGCCTATTTAAAGAACCTCCTCCACAGTAAATCTTGCTTTTTTGTCTACTAACAACTTGGCTAAAAACACACTGATAAAAATCCAGCAAGCTCATAAGATTTCGTATGATCATCATATTACCCTTGCAAAAAATCATAATATCATCAGCAAAAAACAAATGAGTTGGTGAAATACCCCTTCTAGTTACCATATGACTCATTTCCTTATCCCGAAATAATTTTGAAATTTTTTTACTGAGGACTTCTTCAATCAAACCAAAAATTAAGGGAGACAAAGGATCTCCTTGTCGCAAACCCCTATTAATTTTGATGAAACCTTCACGGCTACCATTAAAGAGAACCGAAATACGAGAAGTTACAAAATGTTAAAAATCTAAGAACACCACTCTTTTGAAAACCCATATCTTTTAAAAACTTCCAAGATAAAAGACCAGCTAACCATGTTAAAAGCTTGAGAAATATCAAGTTTAAGACCCACATTACCATCTTTACGTTTAACATGAAGCTCATTCACCATTTCCGAGGCCAAGCTAATATTCTTATGAATATTCCTCCCTTTCATGAAAGCCACCTGCTCTTCAGAAACCAACTTATCCAAAACTTCACCAAGTCTTGAAGCAAGAATCTTAATAAAAATTTTGAAGAAAAAATTACTAAGACCGACCGGTCTGAAATTTCTAAGGGTATTAGCACCACGTACCTTTGCCAAAAGAAAAATTAAGCTTGAATTAACACTATTAGGAATGGTCTTAGTCTGCCAACAATAAAAACAATGTCTTTATCAAATCATGTTGAATAATCTCCCAACAATGTCTATAAAAACAACCCGAGAAACCATCAAACCCATGAGCACTATCAGCACCCAAATCAAACACCGTCTTCTTAATTTCATCGTTTGTAGGAACCATATCCATTCGATGACTCTCATCAAGAGAAATGGTATTATGCTCATAAGAAAACAGCTGCTCCTCAATTGGCAATTCAGAACCGTTAAACTTTATTTCATAATAATTAACCACATGATCACGAAGTTGATTCACGTCATTAATTGTCGTTCCATCCTCACAAACAAGCCCCGAGATAATATTATTACTTCTGCGAATTCGAATATTGCTGTAAAAAAAAAAGAATTACTCGCACCCTCCAACAACCATTTATTACGAGACTTTTGATTTAACATAATATTTTGTTGAGATTGAATATCCCAAACTACCACTAGAGCATCTTTCATACTATTGAATTTGACCTCATCAAATGGTTCTTCATCTGAATTTCTTAAAGAAACTTCAAAACGCAACTGAGCTTGTTTTAAACGAATATTTACATTCCCAAAAACTGATTGATACCACTCCTTTAAAGTGACCATCAAGAGTTTCAACTTATACGGAATATTAAAATCACTAGAGCCATGAACCGGAGCATTCCAACTCTCCTTAACAAGGCGCAAGAAGTCTGAATGCGTATTCCACATTTTCTGAATTCTAAAAGGAGCACGTCTCGTCCTTTAAGTAACAAAAGGATAACCCAAAAGAGTAGAATGGTCAGAAACTTCCCTAGAAAGAGATTTACACCGCCAACTCATAAATTTAGTTAACCAAGCCTCATTAATGATAACACGATCCAATTGACTAACAATTCTACGAACACTAGATTGCCCATTTTCCCATGTAAATTTACTACCCAAAGAATGAGCTTCAAAGAGATTATTGTCATCTATCCAATCACTAAACTCATTGATACAAGAAGTTCTTGGTTCATTCCTACCTTTCTTTTCATCACCACGCATCACACAATTAAAATCACCCATGACTAACCACGAAATTGTCAAATCATGCAAAGAAAGTTGTTGCCAAAGTCTCTTTCGAATAACTTGCAAATAGCTAGCATGAGCAAATAAATATACACACCTTCTATTTTTATTCTAATTGCTTGTCTGCTTGAGTTAACCACCACCGGATCATCCAAAGCATCCAACAAAAGAATCCAAATATTGACAATAGTACACACTGTTGAATTATGAATAACAATTTTATTAAAACCCTTTAAGTTCAGCCTAACAAGGATGTAATCAGAATAAGGAATTTTTGGTTCCGCAATGCATAAAATTTCAGGCTTAAACTCGTTTACTAACTATCTTATTTTCTGACCAGCTTCTACTTTTGCAACACCATTAATATTCTAGTAAAGAACACGTATTAAAGAAATTGAGAAGTTGGTTTGTTTTGTAACTTCATTGATGAATCTAAATTCCCTTTAACAACATCATTACTATTCATATCCAGATCCATAGACCTTCCGTTGCTTACCCTAATACCCAAAGCATTAATTTCAAAATCTGAGTCCGACTTAGATTCCTTATCAAATACGGTTTCCTTATCAGCCATTTCAATATTCTCTTTCAAATTTTTATGCGCATCAAGTCTTATACGCATAGCTTGTCTTCTTTCCTTTCTAGCAATCTGTGCAGCAGCGTCCAAGTCACCCCAGTTCTTCCCTTTAACACCCAAATCACTTTTTTCTATAACCTCATCATCCTAATGGCTTTCCTCGATCTCAAACTTAGTTTGGTTATCATTAAGCCTCAGTTCATCCCTAAGGACATTAAATTTATTATTGGATAACACAACCTCAGTTTCAACCAAAGCATTATATAAAAGAGTTGAAGTAGAAGTTACATCAATCTTATCAAGTAGTGAATGTCTAGTTCTCGCCAGTTTAGTATCCACACCTAACTCAATCTCCAAATGCCTAATTCTCGCCATTTTAACCTTTGAGAATAATGATGCATGCTCAAGAAAAGCCTCCTTAGTTCTCGCCAATTCAGCAGACGCCTTAAGCATAACATCTTCAGATTTTGCAAGCTCCTCTTCAAGTTGTTTGGCCTTCTCCAAAACAACCAATTACTCCTCATTAACACTATCAATTGGCTTATTTTCAACATGCTTACCATTATTTTTTCGGCTTACCTCTTTCCAAACTTGCTTTACTTGTTTGTTCTCCACGATAGCCAATTGTTGATTAACTTCAGGGTATATAAATTTTTTTGATGGTTTTTTTTTGCACTCAGAATCAATATGACCAATAATATTACGCTGAGAACAGAACTTAGGATAGTTTTGAATCACCACATTTACCAAAAGCTTTGTCCACCAGTTGTAATATGAATCCTTTCAGGAATTTGATGATTAACAAACCAAGAAGGTCCATGACGTACCTTTTCTTTATCTTCCTCAGTATTTAACAATATGATGAAAAAACCCTTGCTCATAGGTAAAAATTTGCACTTACCCACACCGACCTTCCATTGATCTTCTAGGGTTTTTTTCACATCATTAAATTTTAATCCATCAAAATCAAGTCTCGCAATAAGGCTATGCTAAAAAGGTTTACAACCTTCTTGAAAAAGATCAAGCGAAAAAAATAATTCCCATGCTTAGTGAGGAATAGTAATGTTGCACAATAAGCACTAGATGGTGACAGTATGCTTATAATGATTATATATGCATAAATTAAATTTTAAGAGTAGAAGAAGATATACTTAGCTTCTTGTATATTGAGATATGCGCCCCTTAGCATAGATCTTGGCCGGTGATAATAGGTACCCTCGTTCCTGCTAGGAGTACCAAATTGCCACGGGAAAGAGAGACCAAAATTTCCGCGGATAAGATGGAGGCTGGTTGGCGCCAATTTTTCCTCTCTTTTTTTCTAGTTTTTTCAGTTGAACAAAGACTCTTCGATTTGGCACCTATATATATGCCTCTTCCCCAAGTATTCTTCCTCTTTTATTTTATTTTTCGCTGGTAGTAGAAGGCACTGGTAATACCAACTAGTTTTCTCATGGACACAACAAGATAGGCAGGTCCATTCCTCTAATATACAGAAGCAAAAGCAAGCTCGTTCCTCGAGAAAGCGTTATCATCTAGGAGCCGAGGTAAGCACATCTCTCTTTCACGACGCTATTATTGCTCTTCTTTTTTTTTTATGTAGAACCCTAGTTTCTTTTTTTTGACATTCCAACTAGAATCATATATATTTTGAAAGAAATTAACCTTAAGCAAACTAGGGTTTCAATCCTCTTTTGATAAAAAAAAAAACTTGAATGCATTGCAGATAACTAATGAGTGGGATAATGATGTTGGCACATCTTCTCGTCAGAATAGAGAAGAAGTTTTTGTACTGTATTTCTTGAGAGTGTACCTCATATCCGTGATAGGTTTCAGGAATATATTCTCTGAAGAGATTGCCGTACCTTCTGGTTTTATTGGCAATTTTATTCCCAAATCTGAAAACTATGTTGTTCCTCAGATTGTTGTTCCTGAGGTTGTCCCAAGACTTTGTTTGCAGAAAGGGGATTATGTATCTTCTTCTGTTGAGTTCAAGACACACCAAGTTCCCATGAAAAAGTGGGTAAGCTGGTGTAAAGCAATGTTAAATGACTCTTCAGTGGTTAAGGTTTTGAGAGATGCTCGAATATTTCATGTTGTGAGAATGTATGATCATCTAAGCTTTTCAAATATGTTGAAGGCCTTTTGACTTTTGCTTCACATTGGTGTGAACAATTACTCTGGAAGATGTAGTTAGTTTGTTGCAGCTCCCGATTTCTGGGTCTCTTCCTATCGAAAATTATGTTGAAGAGAAGCAAATGATCATGGCTTTGAAGAGAAAGATAGAAGAAATCCAACATGGTAGGGGTCGAAATAGTGCATATTATGTGAAGTGGATAGATCATTGGTGGAATAGTAAAACCGATGCAAATGATCCCACTCTTAGCGACCCCTTCACCATTACAGCGTTTCTGACACTCTGGTTGTCTAGAGATGTATTTGAAGACTTTTCCATTGGAAAACTGAAGCTCACGGGTGTTCCTCTGGAAGTGGCGCTTGCTGGTGGTGAATGTCTCCCTCTTGTTAAATTATTCCTTGGTTTTTTGTATTCTCATTTAGATTCATTGGCTCGTGCCATAAAAACTTCTAACGGTTCATGAAGATTGATTCTTGCATTCATACCATGTTTCTCCAAGCGTGGTTATGGGAGCACTTCCCAAAATATACGCCTTTGTCGAAGCCCTTGAACTTGCAGGGAGTCGTTAAATATACAAGGATCCGTCGTTGGTACAGAAGAAACATTACCTCTGTAGATTCAACTGATTTGATAGACGTCCAGAGTAAGGAGAACTTCAGGCCTTGGGATTCTGAGAACAGGCATATTCTTTCATCAACTACTTTTGCTGGAGAGGTCGAGGGGGTTCTCTAGTCAGGTCCAAAGAGGCAAGCTAATGCATTTTCTACTGGACAAATAAATTTATGAAAACTCCATTTCAGGATATATCCTTGATCTTCGTTCAAAAGGTTATTTAATGCAAGCATACAACATCGATCGTGCGGCTCGTCAGATGAGTTTTTACCAAGAAGTGCCTCGTAGTTACATTGTAGCTCCGTCCATTAGAGAATTGAATAAGAATTTGGATGTCTATCTTGCTGAGGGAATAAGCATTTCTTTCTTCATTAGGGGTAGGAATCCTTGGATATCATCCATATATGCACATTTTTGGAATGATAAGAAAAGACACTTCAAAGAATTTCTCTTGAGATCTCCGATGATGAGTGGTACCCCCTCTAAGAAAGAAAAAGCTCGGGGTCCCAATTTGCAGGATTCGTCTAGACATCTTGAAAGCGAAAGCTAATTATTGACGCGGCTCGGGAGGTGATAATTTTTTCTATGACATCTTGATTCTAAAAACATAATTATAATGATTCTTATCCTTCATTTTTTTCTAACAAGTTCGTAGTGTTTTTCCTTGAGTGGATGCATTTCTTTTGCTACTAATAGTCTTCTTCCTATAAGGCAAGGGACAAGGATGATTCTTCCTGGAAGGAATACTGGTCCTCGCAAGAACGTAAGTATTCCACCTTTCATTCTCGAAACTTGTGTATTTTTAAATCATAATATACTTTATCGTCTTGGTATATCATATGAGCACAAGTATTTTTGTTGACTTCGATGAGGCTTCGGGAGACACCATGAGCATGAAAGGTGATCATGAGTCGAGGAAGGAAGAACTTGAAGAAACATCTCATACATAAGAAATCCATGAAGACTTTGAATCTGACTTTATTGATGATGAAATAAATTAAATAGCATCAATTAAAAAGAAAATGAGACACAACTACCAACGCCTGAAACCCACTCCTCTCAGTTTCCCTATATGATTTCTAACTCTATAAGACCTAGCCTTGGATAAGATGGCATCCAAATCAAATTCATCAATTCCTTCCAAGGATTCATCTTCATCTTCCGTTGTAGCATAATTACCAGGAACAAAATTAATAGGACTTTGGGCTTGTTTTTTGGTATTATGAGCTCCTTTCTTCTCTTTGGAAGGCCCAGTGCGCCTCAAAGGCCTAGGAGAGATTCCTTTGAGCACCTTGTTACCAAGTCTATCCAAATTCAATCCCAAATCAGAGTCCAACTCCTTTTGTTATTTGGAAGCGTCAAAAACTTCCATATTTATCTTTACGCCCACATTTGAACAAGTGTTAGGCAACTTCAATTTCATTCCCTTATTTATCTCTGATTTGTTCAAAATTGAATCCTTTTTATTTTCTCCATCAATTACACCCAAAATTGACCCACCAATTTCCATATTCAAAATTCCTCCCAAAGAATCCTTATTTGTAGCGTCAAAAGTGGAAACCTTGTTGGAATTTAACTCAACGTCAATTGTAGAATCCTTATCTTACACTAGACTTTCCTTATGCAAATCAAACTCCTTAACGCCACTTATTTCATTCAAAACCAAATTCCTTACAGAGTTAACACCTTCCTTGTTTATCTCGGATCCTAACTTATCTCCAACATTTTTCACGCTATTTTCCAATAAGTCATATTCCAAAACTATATTATCCGAGCTAGTCAAGGCCTTTTCCAACTCCATATTATTTTTTTTACCAAAAGTAGCCAATGTTTCTCTTAAATCCATTTGTATAAATTACCTTTAAGCCACTTTTTTAGCCCTTTCCTTTTGCAGTTGTGCGTCAAAGTCTCTCCAAGTCACAAATTTATCATAGGAACTTATTTCCCCATCAGACTCACTTTTGACCAAAGACTCACTTTCTACCACCTCCTTATTATACTTCTCGGTCCTAACGCCAAGTTCAGCCTCAAGAACACCAGTTTTACTTTTAACCATATTATCAGAAACATACAACTCATCCACTCTAGGAGTGTTCACCGTAGTCTCATAATCAACTCTTGTCTATTTACGCCAAGCCAATTCAGCTGAAGCCGCACGGAAAGCAGCTTCATCCTTTGCAAGACGCTCTTCCATATGATTAGCTTTTGCACTATCACTAGCCCCTCCCTTAATCACTTCATTCGAACCTTGAAGAATTTCAAACTGATTTTTTGAAACCACCTCAGCTTTATCAATACCAGAAACTGAATTTTCTCTATTTCTTCTACCTCTCACTTGCTGCCAAGTACCCACAATTGTTCTCTTGGAAAACTGATTTTGTACAACAGGCTTACGGACATCTTTAGTAGCCTTTTATATATCCATCACTTCATCACTTGTATCAATCGTAACTATTTGGTTGCTCACATTCTTGTTAGTTGATTTCTTTTTACACTCTGAATCATTATGACCAACAATCTTACAATGAGAACATAATTTTTAGGTGTTTTAAAATCTCAATATACTGCCAAAAACCTTTCCCACCCGTAGTGATATACATTCTCTTTGGAATGTGTTTGGCGAAATCAATATCCACCAAAACTGAAGCAAAGTATCCATATTCAAGATTTAGATTTTTTTCATCAACCCCTTTTGGTGAACCAAGAATTTTTCCCATTGACAACATGATTTTCTCAGTCCATAACTCAAGTTGAAGAACTTGAAATCTTACCGCAACACATGAGAAGTTCTTTGCTTTTCCGGCTGAAAACTAGCTAGGGTACCAATCTTGTAACCGCAATACTTGTTGATTAACAATCCATAAAGAACCATGACGTATCTTCTCCTTGTCCTCTAAAGAAGATAACATAAAAATAAAAAAACCTTTACTCATTGGTAAAAACTTGCACTTATCAGGACCAAGTTTCAATTGATCTTCAAGAGTTTATTTAACTTCATTAAAATTTAATCCGGTAAAATCCAATCTTGTTATAAGGCTGAAAACGTGAACATCCTTCTTGAAAATAATCAATAGGAACATCTAAATCAGGCTCACCCTCTTTGAAAGAAGGGCTTGGTAACGAAAAGAGATCAATAAAAGTTGGATTAAGAGATTTTTTTCCTTTAACCAAACTAGCAAATGAACGATTACCATTGTTGATGTTGTTATAGGATGAAGCAATTATTTCCATCATCTTGGATTATCCAAAAACTGAACAAGACAATAAAAACATGAATAACTTAAGAAAACCTAAAAAACCATCCAAAACAACCGGTCCCGTTATTGATGATGAAGTAAACAATAAAGGTGAAGTGGTGCTGGACTCTTCCGCTAATTTGGATCTTTCTAAAGTAAGTTTTACTCTTCTTGCAATAGTAATAAGACGTGTAGAATCTTTACATTTCTCATATAAGTATGATTATGCTTAAATTTTATAAGCATTCATAGCCTTTCGTCATCAGAAAATTTCAGAAGTATAGTGCCTGGGAAAAACGTCATAGAATCCTTATACGACCTCTGTTTGTAATGATTGACCCCTCTATCCTTATTATAAACAATTTACTACATACCAATAGGAAGAAATCCAGTTTTTGAGCTTGTTTGGGGCGTCAAAACGACCGAAAAGTAGAACTCAGGAAGTATCCTGGAAAATCCTGACAGTTTTCGGAAACGACACCGCTAGCCGTTTTTTCCATTACTCTTATCTTGATTGTTCAATTGATGCACCCTTTTAACACATTATATTAGACTTAAATACAAAACTTTTTATATAATAACTATGCTCAGATTCATCACCAATTATCGTCATCTTTAGAGTTTCCAAGAGGCAGTGAAAATTGCTTCTGAGGCATGTTTTGTAAAATGTGTTATGATTGTACCAACTCATATAATCCATCGAATAACACTTTTTTATGAATGCATGTGATGTTAATGAGTATGTATAACAAGTTTTATAGTTCATTCTCAGTAATTTTGTGTTTGAGATGTTCTGACTCAGTTGTCCCATATCTTCTCTACTTTTAGGGGGAGAATGATCGAAATCAGAGAGCTGAGCTTACTAGTGAAAGAACAAGAATACCGTTGATATTGATGTAGATAATGCCCTCTATCATATTGAAAACCATAAGAGGACTCCTGCTTGCATGCTTGTTGAGGGTAGTGCTTCCATTGAGTATCCTGGTGCAGGTATTGATGTTGACTTGAGCTCTAACAGGACTCTTCTTGGGAACTTGCGTGTTGGGGGATGTGTTGTTCTATCTACCTATGACGATTTATATACTAAGATATAGAAGAATTTTGGACACTTCTCTGTAGATAATTCCAGGAACTACAGGGCTTTAGAACGAGATGTGTCCATCTTGTTGCCCATCATACAGGAGATGATCTCACTCCCTCAGAATGAAATTTCTAATGCAGATTTTGAGGAGAAGGAAGAGGTTGTGAATAACTCTGAGAACTCTGGTCTGAATGTCATGTGGGTTCGTCATCGTCTAGGAGCCATGCGAGAGCATTTTCAGAAGTAGGAGAACTTGCTAATCTGGATGCGGTGACCAAGGCTAGAAAAGAGGTTGAAAGGCTTTCCCAGGAATTAGATCTTGCGATGGAGACTCTTGGAAGGATGGAGAAGGAGTATTTTGTAGGGAATGATCCATCTTTCAAATATTTTTTCTAGTTTTATAATTATATGAAGCACATTTATGTTTTTTTTTTGGGATTTTGAGTAGGTAGGTTTCGACAAGTTATTTGTGGAGAGAGATAGACTCTTTTATTTTATTTTTTGAAATAGATAAAGATATTTGAATTGATTGATAAACATGAAAACCTAACTATGAATGCAGAAATATTGCACTCATTTTAGAGGCAATATAAATATTGCATGAAAATAAGGAAACATTTGAAGTAAACTAGTGAAGCACTTAGGATTTGCAAGCTTTGAGCCACTTGTCATGAATCATTATTCCTCCTGGCTTGTCACGGTTGGAAGAATGATCACCTAGTAGAGTATCGGTAATTGTGTAGGGTTCTTCTTTGATAATAAAAGGAATTGACGTAAGAAGTTGTACCTTCTTAGTAATTTTAAGGACTGTGTCTTCGATTCGAAAAAGTCAAGACTTTAGCATCTCATCTAAAAGTCTTCTGTTTGTACTGTCAAGGATTGTTGGTGGCGTCTCTTATCATCAGGAGCAACTTGACTCACAAGTGAGTCATAAATCTCCCCATTCTTAGCAAAAACAACTTTCAACCATTTGATAAAATATTAAAATGAATCATCTTCCCATTCACATCTTCTAGCCGTGACATAATTGTTTTCTAGGCGGAGTCCCAGAGTTCTGACAGGACAGGGAGTTACTGATTGCAAAGGAGTTTGAGAAGCAGGTTTTACTTGACCGAGTTTTAGAGTCCGAGTTGAATCTCCAGGCATTGTGAGGAGTCCCTTGCCACATTACTTATCATTCATGTCGACCATGTTATCCAAGGGAGGCTTAACTTAAGTGTGAGTATCCTCTATGAAGATTAAATGCATGTCGTCCACGATATGATTCAGGGAAGATAAGACATCTGTACGCTGTCCTTTGAGAGATAAAGAAGCTCGCACATGCGTTCCATCAGAGATTGAATCGTCTGATTAGCTAACTTCTTAGAGAGGGTGAAGTTTCTAACAGGAAGTGGATTTTTATGGACTCCTTCAACTTCTAATTTTAATTCTCCTGATTCTATATTTTATTTCAAGATATGCTTTAGATTATTACACTCACTGGTTGGATGATTGATATACCAGTGATAATGACAGTATTTAGGATTTTTCATCTGATGAGCTGTGGGAATTCGTCGCACGGGAGGTAACTGGAAGGTACCATCTTCTATCCGTGTTTCGATTAGTTCAAGTACTTCTTCTGTTGGAACTGGGAAATACGGGAACATTATGTTTGGCTTACTAACCTGTCCCTGTTGCGGCTGTACCTTTTATTGAGAAGCTTTGGCTGTGTTCCGGGATGGAGTCAATCTTCGACTTAGTACCAGTGTAGAGGTAGGATTGGAAGGAGAATGCTTTATTTGTGACTCTGGTTGAAATTGAGTTTTTCTCTTGGGTCCCTCGTTACTGACAGCACTAATTGATGGTTGAATATTGTACTTCTTGTTGACTAGCCGTCGAATTCCATGTGTGTCTCCATGGTTTTCTTCTCTTGTCGGTTTGGTTTTCTCTAGGAAGGCAGGAGCAGTTATGGAGGATCGTTTTGTGTCTTCTTGTAACTCATAGAAAGTCTGAAAACGTAAATTTTCTAGAAGAGCGCGATAAACAGGGATCATAACATTAATACAGAGCTCCACTATTGGATGTTCTGTCATATTCGGATCTTGAAAATCCAGTGCTTAAATTTTGAATCTCTTCACGTATTTATTGGGGTGATCATTGTTTCTCTGGAACATTCTTCCCAGGTATGATAGAGTGATATGCTCGGAGAGAAAGAAGTATTTCTTGGAGAAAGTATTAACCATGTCTTCCCAATCATGGGAGCAATGTTGTTATACCACGTTTAGGCCCTTCCAGTGAGGTACTTTGAAAATTCTTTGAGACGTAGTACATGATTGTAAACATGTCCCTGAGTAATTTGATAAATTGAGAGGTATGTTCACGAGCATTTCCAGTTCCATTGTATAATGATAAAATAGGAGATGAGTAACCTCCCGTCATAGGAATCCTTTGAATTTCAGGCGGGTAGGGAGGTTGGTTTTAATGGACCGAGGATAAATCTTCTTTGCTATAGTTTTGTAGGATTCTCACCAGATCTACACGGGTGACGAAATCAAGTTATTGGTACCTCTATGGTGGGCGATTAGGATATGAACTCCATCATTCCTTTAAATCTTTGACGTGCCACCATATGTGGTTGCTGTGAGGTTGGTCCTGGTTCGCTCCATCAGGCGATGGCGTTGTTCCGGGAAGACTTTCTCCGTTAGAGTTTTGAGGCAAGCAAGTACTTCCTTTTGAGCAGTGGTCATGTCCACCTGTGTTTTGGCAATGACTTCCTGTCGCTTCATCAGATCAGCTATGTTGAGCGAAGTTTTAGTATTCTCGGTATCTTTAACGGTCTTGTCACAGAGAGGATGCGAAGTAGTAATATTAGTACGAGGAGGTTCATTAGTAACAAAGGTGTTTACGGAATCACCACCACCAGTGCTACCTGAACCGACTATAGGAGTTGTAACTGCTCCAGACCTAAGATTTACCATTTTAAATAACTGAAAAAATTGGCTTTTATAATTGAGAGGTTGATCTCTTGCTGTGGTCGCCAATTATTTTAGTGTGAAAACAAATGTACGGTAAAATAGTACTTTCAAATAGGTTCGAGAGATCAATAACGAACAGGACAAGCCTAAACCATGAAAATGGACGTTCACGTCCTGCTTCAATCACATTGGTGGAGAATATTGGGTAGGTCTTATGGGAGGGAAGCAAAGAATATCGAGAAATATCAGTGATAAGTAGTGTGTGAAGGAGAAATAATTATCTCTGAGATGAATCACTAATTTTGTATGTTTAATTTCTCCTAACTTAATGTCTGGTTCTTCTTTCGAATAGATGAGAATCATCTATTTATAGTTCAAAGGAGACACACTGATTTCTCTTAAGTGGTGGAAGTTAGGAAGAGGTGGAGAAGTGATTATTGTGGAGGTTGTAGTGGGGTGGTGTCTGGGAAATAAGGAAGACATGTCAAACCACCACTCCTCATCCTCTCAACTGCTCTTTAACCGCCCCACTACTTGTTACCTTCTTGTTCGTGGAAGTGTCTCCACCATGCATGATTGTCGTAGAACGCCAGACCAATACCCCAATGAGAATCCCCCATGTGTTGTATTTGATATATCGTGGAAACAATAGATTTATAAACCACCATTGTTTTGATTAAGTCAAATGACTTGCTAAGTCAGTGATTCAAGTTGCACAATTCACTAAATTGATAATCCGACTGATTAGCGTCGAGTATGGTAAGTTCAGTGGTCATGTACTTGCTTAAGAGTAACATATCACATTTAATGGATAAGTATTAGCTCAGAAGTGACTTAGCTAGTCATGGGAGACGCTCTCGGGAACGCGCTAGCTAAGGTACTTGGCCAAAAGGAATTAGCGCTTTTAGCACTAGGGTTAGGGTTAGCATTTTTAGTGCTAAGGCTAAAGTAATGACGCGCTAGATAAGGCCTCATTAGGTGAATATGTGCTAGCTAATGCCGTGTTACGTCAGTTAGCGCTTCTTAAACGCTAGGGTTAGTGCCAAGAAAGTTAGCGCTTTTAGCGCTAAGGTGGTGAACTAGCGCCGATGTGGTGCTAAGCCGATGGTGCTAACTTTACTCTGATAGGAGAAAAGGATAGGGTTATTTTAGCTCAAAGGCTAAATGCTTCATTTGAGGCATTGCTTCTTATTTGTGGCGCGCCCAAGAGGAGTGGCGCGTAATTTGTTGCTTATCCAAAGTGTTAAAGTAACATATTTGGGATCAGAAGAACGATTCAAGAAGAGATATTTGCGAACGAAGCGTTAAGAGTGTGTTTTGGGTTTTAAGCATTTTCTATTTCTGTATTTGATAAATGTTACTGGAACATCGATGCGCATTCGAGGCAACTTCAAGGAATTCAGCTGTGGAGTTTATACGACTTGAGACTAGTTCGATATGTCATAAATATTGTGAGTATTGAGGAGGCTGCAATGCCAGTTTAGAATGTTTGAAGAGAATCTGTTTTCTTAATTCGCTTGCGGAATATAAGTAGAGATATAGTATTCCATAAATATGCATATATCCTTTTATATTCATGTTGCTTGGTAGAGGGCAGTTTTATAATTCTGTCATTTGTCAAAAAACTCACCATCTAAACATCGGTAGTAGTATTGGTACGAGGAGGGTTAGTAGCAACAGGGATGTTTTCAGAATCGCCACCACCAGCACTACTTGAACCGACAATGGGGTTAGTAACTGCTCCAGACCTAAGATCCACCATTTTGAATAACTGAAAATTGTCTTTTGTAATTAAGAGGTTGATCTCCCGCTATGGTCGCCAATTGTTTTAGGGTGAAAGCAAATGTAGTGCAAAATGGTACTTTCAGGTAGGTTCGAGAGATCAAGATCAAACAGAACGAGCCTAAACCAAGAAATGGTTGTTCACGTCCTGCTTCGATCACAAATGTGGAGAAGATTTGGTAGGTCTTAGGGGAGGGGAGCAAAGAGGGTTTAGAAATCTCAGTGTGATGAGTAATTGTAGTTTGTAATGAAGAATGGATTTTATTTGGGATGAATCGCTAGTTCTGTATATCTTGTCTCTTAGTTATCTCTTGTTCTTGTTTCGAATAGATGAAGTCATTTATTTATATTTCTAAGAAGACATGCTGAGTTCTAATAAGTGGTGGAAGTTACCAAAGAAGTGGAGGAGTAACCATTGTGGAGATTGTAGTGGAATCATGTCCGAAAAATAGGGAGGACTTGTATGAGCACTACTCCTCGTGCTCTCAACTGTCTTGTAACTGTCCCACTACTTGTTACCTTTTTGTTCATGGATGTGTTTCCACAGTGCACGATTTCCGTAGACCTCCAGACCAATACCCTAATGAGAATCCCCCCATGTGTTTTATTTGATATCTCATGGAAATAATAGAGTCGTGAGCTTCCAGTTTGTTTTAAGTCAAGTCAGTAACTTGCTAAGTTGGTGAGTCAAGTTGCACGACTCACTAGTTTGATAATCAGATTGATTAGTATCGAGTCTAGTAAGTTTAGTGGCCATGTACTAGATTAGGAGTAACATGGTTGTTTTAATAGCCAAAAGTCATCTTAGAAGTAGCAAGGCATAATTCTGGAAGTGTTTGAAGCCAAAATTGCGAAGAGGTTCCTAAGCAAGAAGGCTTATTAGACAACCATATAGGGCCAGCGATGGTATTAGGCCAGTGCTGAAAAAGAATGGCGCATCTATAAGGGAAGCGGCTAGCAAGAGAGTGCTAGCTCCCTAGGAGCAAATGCTAATGCATCGTTGGGACTGCTAGCAAAAAGGCTAGTGTTGGCTTTAACCAGCGAGAATATGATGCGTCCCTAGGACGCTGCTTTTGTGGGGCTAGTTCTAGCCTGGTGATAGCATGGGAAAAAGCTAGGGCTATCCTATCTCAGAGGCATAATGAGTTTTTGGAGGCGTTGCTCTTTCCTTGTGGCGCGTCCAAGAAGAACGACGCATAATTTCTGGCTTATCCTTGAGCAAAACGCTAAAGTAGCATATTTTAATCTCAGGACAGCAATTTGTGGTGTGTTCTTTGCGAACAAAATTTTAAGCTAAAATGCACTCTTGGAGATTAGGCATTAGCTATTTTCAGAATATGCGTATAGCTGTAAATTGATGCTATTTAAATAAGAATTTGAGTATCGACATTGCTCTAGGAATAGTACCAGAGAAGACATTAGATATTGTACATGCTCTAGAAATAGCACTGGAGACTCAAGTTTCTCTATACTAGTGGGAAATCCATCACTACGGAGTAAATAAAGAACACCTGTAGTTATTTATAGAGATTGTATTCTCAATTCTCCTGCAAAATATAGGTAGAAATACAGTATTTTGTATTCTGATGTGAAGACAAAATATACGCGCAAATATGCACGAAAACTTTTATATTCCTGCAACTAGGCAGAAGGGCGATTTTATAATTCTGACCCTCTTCAAAAACCCACCATCTACACAATCCTTACAGGAAAACACCATCAAATTTCTTTCGAGATGGACTGTTGAAATCAAGGGTCCTCAAACTTTATTAATTTTGATGTCCCATAATCCAGAATCTTGTCAAATTTATAACTCCACAGATTGAATGACCGAATATGTATTACAATTAAAATAAGAAGAACAAACTGGAAAGAACCTTAGCATGCTCATTCAAGTCATGCACGTGTTTTTGTCCTGCTTTGGACTCCATATATATTTTACAGATTTATTGAGGACGACTGTTAAAAAGATTCGATGTACTGGAAACAGTCCTCAACGCGAAGAACAAAATTATGTAAAACAAATAACTGTGGCATTCCTACTCCTATTCTTCAAAATCTAAATAAGAAAATTCAACATTGAGCATAAACCTATCTTACAAAAGCAAATGGCTCATATAATACGTTAATATCTTGTGTTTCAGGATAAAAATGAAACATGAAAAGATAATAGAAGAAAAGTAAATGAATACAATTATATGCTTAGCAATATGAAGCTATACTATATTGCACTTGACATGTACGGTATCCCAGATACTGGATCCCAGTAAATGATCTTGAAAGAAAGAAAACATCTCGTATACCTTTGTCATGCCATTATCAGAGCAAGAAGCCAACAATGAACCTATTGGATCTATTTTATAGCTTAACTTCACCCTGGTGATCGATGTGTCAAACTCGTCAAAAATATATTTCTTACTTTTCTTATACTAACTAGTAGAATAATGATAAGTAGGTTTGTTCCTAAGGGAGCGTTGAGTTAATTAAAGTTTTCGATTCAAGTCTCTTGAAATAAGATTAATGGAAAAATATGAAAATGTACAAATAAATAATAGCGATATGATGATGAGAATGATTAAGGAATCATTCTCCACTAGTGACATGAATCAAGCAAATCTTCTTCAAAATACGTTTATTAAAAAACCTATACAAGTTATGAGTTCATCAAATCTATTAGACTCCAAGGTCACTTCGTAGAATAAGTTGTCTACTTATTTTTATCCAATCAAGCCACTTTGAATAAGCTCTCTAGTATAACTTTACTGATCGATATTTTCCGTGAGTCGGGTTGATCCTAAACACATGCTCGTAAGTTCAACATGTTAACTTAGGGTTATCTTTCACACATCTAAATCCACAACATCCCATTGCAATGTTGATGCTTCGCTACTTTTAATTAAAGCGCTATAACAATTGCGGGTTATGGATCAACAATCTAGCTTTGGAATTCCAAACGAATTATTCAATTGACCACTATAACAACTTAAAAACAATTTTTGTTCATAAGCATGGTAAAATATAAGCAATAAAACATTATTGAAAAGAAAGATTACCTCGGATAAATTCAAGTGACATAGCTTCAAAATTATCCTTAATTATATAAAACTTAGCTACACATAATGGAGTTCATAATAAATTATAAGAAAATATAAAACTAGATTTTAAAAAAACTAAACCAAAAGCAGCTGATGGTGTCGACTGTGGAAGACTGATAAAGATGTTGTATCTCTTCCGTGACCGTGAACTCAAGCCTGCACAGTGCTCTAGTGTGGATATATTGCTGCTACGGTTTGTGGTGGTGAACTATGTACAGTTGTACCTGAGAAGCTACACAAATTAACTCATTCCCTACAATTCTAAAATTCATAATCGAATTAATATATCATACACCATTTCCTTGATTCAATTACAATCAAGACTCCTTCTTATTACTTGTTCAGTTCATGGAAACCACAGTTTCTCTCTTCTTTATGTTTTGTTGATGAAGGCTTAAGTTCACTCAAACTTTAACCTATTCTTCGTCTATTTTATATTCACTAATCAACCCAAATCTCAATTTGATCTTTTATATCAAACTCATCTTCAATTTTCACTTCTCTTAATCCTTTTTTTTTTTTTGATAAGTCAAAAATTGTATTAATTATCAAAAATATTTACGCAATAGTTTACAAGAAAAGAGGCCAAGATGACCCCAAAAACTTATAAACTACTTAACCGAAAAGAAGATACATTCGGGTATTCCACAGAAGTTAGAAACTCCGGTCTCCCATCATAACTCCTACCATCACCATTAGAGAATAAATATTTTCATTTAGCCATAGCATCAGCTGCAAAATTCGCCTCCCTAAAGGTATGCTCATAATGAATGTAAGTATAGCATCTTCTCACCGCAAACCATCTTTGCCTAACAAACCAAGGCAAATTCGAACTTTTAAGATCCTGAATTGCACTTTTAGAGTCCGACCTAATCAGAACACAATTATTTTCAAATTTTATGTCCTATTCCAAACCAACAATTAGCCCATATGTTCGGGCATAAAATTAGTTATAACACCAAGCCCAATACAAAGAGCTCCCAACACCAAACATTGGGAATCTCCAACAACAATTCCAGCACCAGCTATACCAGGGTTTCCACGTGACGCCCCATCACAACAAAGTAGCAATTCACCCGGTTTAGGTGGTTCCCAAAAGCATTCAACAGGCTCTCGCATATTAACACTTCTATAAACCACTTTAAAATAATCCATTACTTGCAAATTAGATGAAGTATTGTACATTTTACCCTTTAAGCTTCTCGAGTACTCATGAATTAGTTGAAAAACCCTATTTTTAAGTAACGTCCAGGATGGCTTCTTTTAACCATAACAACTGAATTTCGCATACCCCACAATTCAGATCTCGCTACTAAAATAGCAGTTAGCCACAAATCCTTGATCATATGACTACGACCCTTAGCATCCTTATAAGAGTTAGATAAAATACAACAAGGATTAAGATAAAAAATATCTCCAATCCACTGCCATACCCGTCTCGCCAAACTACAATGCCAAATAACATGATCAAACGACTCTTCAGCATCATTGCAAAGGTATCATTTGCTGACTGTCTCATTACAAAATCTAATCTTGACTTTATCCATAGTAGCACGAGCGCCCCTAGAAAACTTCCAATTATGCGCTGCCAAGGAAGGATGCACATCTTGTCTCTACAAAATCCTTGCATCACCAAAATTAGGTTGTTTAGTTCGCACAATCTTTTGACTGTACTTGGAATCCCCAAAGTATTTGCAATACTAGAATCTCAATACCAGACATCAAAATATTGAGAGGTGCATCACCTATAAGAGTCTTAGTATGCATTTTCACTTCCCTATAGACCCACCGAATACCAGGAAGAATAGAAGACTTTAAAGAATAATCCACAGTGTCACCATTCTCTTTCAACTACTTTGCTTTCAGAAATCTCGCCCCAACCTTGTTGGAATTTTTAATATTCCACCAAAGCTTCATTATCAAAGACTTATTAGTCACCACCATTCTAGAAATACTAATACCCCCTTCAGAAACAGGAACACAAATTTTATCATAATCCAAAGTAAAAGACCTACTTGGCAACGAGTCCCCAGACCAAATGAAATTACGAATGGCCACTTCACATTCATGAATAAACTTCTAGGCCATTTATAGACAGCCATATTATTAATCGCATATCTGGGAATAATGGATTTGATAAGCACAATCCTATCTTGAAAAGATAACAACTTACCTTTCCATCCAGCTAATTGATCCTTCAATTTTTTCCACCACATTACTAATATGATGGTATATAACTTTCCTAGGCATAACCAGAACACCAAGGTAGCTATCCAGAAAAGTAGCAATACTCATCCCTAAATAATCAGCAATATTTCTCCTCATATTCAAAGAACCCCTACCGTAATAAATTTTAATTTTTTGCTTCGAAACAGTCTGTCCCGAAGCTATTTGATAAACATCAAGTAAATTCACTAGGTTCTGTAAACTCTTCATATTACCCTTGCAAAAGATCATGATATCATCTGTAAAAAAAAGATGATTTGGTGAAACACCCTTTTTGGTAACCATATACGTCATACGACGCTCCTGAAAGACTTTAGTAATATTGTGACTTAGGATATCTTCAATCAACACAAAAATAATAGGAGAAAGAGGATCACCTTGACGAAGCCCTATATCAATAGAAAAAGAAAACCTTCGGACTACCAAGAACAGAAATCTTGGCTGACTGTAAGATAGTTAGAATCCAATTACACCATTGTTGAGAAAAAACATATCTTCGAAAAACTTCTAAGATAAAAGTCCAACTAAATGTATCAAAAGCCTGGGTAATGTCCAATTTGAGGCCAACATTCCCATCATTCCTCTTGATGTGTAATTCATTAACCATTTCTGAAGCAAGACTAATACTTTCATGAATATTTCTTAATCCTTCTATCGATCTCTAACAACTCACAGCCTCTCTAATCTTCTTCTTAGATTTCTCTTGGTAAACTCAGAAATCAACCCTTTTTCTACTTCGACCTCAACAACAATTTCTTCCCTGTTTTATACTCGTCATGTAACTAACCAAATCATCCCTAGCTAACCTATTCTATTAGCTACTATGACGGCTTCAAAAAGTATAACTGTTAGTCTTGAGCCTGACCCAGAAGAGAAGGATGGGAAACCTGATGGAAATCGACCTAGTCTTTAGGTTTAGATATAAGAATAGATTTAGGCCCCATCCACTAGTTGGATATTGGACATCCCTGAATAAAACTCTCTATAGTACATCTTGTTAGAACGAATGGTTTCCCTATAATAATTATTTATTAACACACAATTGAGACTTGTGTGCTTCTATTCTCCGAGTTCATCAACATCCAATGCCTTCGAACAATGCCTTAAGCTCCTATTTATCTTATTTTACCTCTCATGACTCTAAAGTACCTATAAGAGACCAAAATTCAAATCTTCTATTTGCAAAAATATGACACCAACACCTTTTATATCTCCTCTAAACACCACCGTGAACCAGATCGAAAGATGATCTCCACCACATACATTTTCTATATATCATAACCTTCTACATTTAATACTCAATAATTGTAATAGTCTATTAATTCTCCATACAAGTAGAAATGGGGAGACCTTCCACAGGGATTCTGTAGAGCAATTTCGAGTGAAGACAACACTACGAAGTGGACCTTGAGCTAAGAGTTTAACTACTGGGTTACACCTTTTGTGAGCTACTACTTGATGGTTCAGACGACGAGAATCTGGTAGTCAAGAACTAAGCGCACATGTTATCTTATGGTTGGTGATGAATGATTCTGGCGAGAGTTGAACGAGTCTACTAAGTGAGTTAATGTTTGGTAACGACGACTCTTTAATCATCATTTCTTTCTTATTATTATTTTTTTTAGTTAATTAATTCACCAACCCCCTTAGTATTTATTATTTTTTCTAATCTAAATAACATATCAATTACACAACTCTCTGTGGGAACGATCCTTACTACCTCTGTATTACTAGTTTAGTCTGAAATATATTAATTAATTTGTTGCACTTACGACATGCATCAACAGTCATTGTGTGGGACATAAAGAAAGGAGAATAGAAACACAATTTGAATTTCACACAGATACCTCGACTTTCTTATTCTTAATATTGTTATACCGTAAAAGATCGTTATAGCATTAGCTTATCGATCAAGTATCGTCATCATTTGTTGTCTAATGTCATTCCACAACTCCGGCACTTGATGTTAATTGGCGAAACAATTCTTCATTTGCAACATGCTCAACTGATAACATGATTCATGTTTGCAAGATTGGAGAAAATCGTCCAATAAGAATATTTTTCCGGTCATTAGGTTTCTTCTCACAACTAACTAATAATTCTTCTGTGTCCATGATGTGACTGTATCTGCATATATGTTATCCATGCTAAGTGTATCACTTTGTTTTTCTAGGTGATAGGTACCTAAAACACCTTAATTATTATCTATTATTTATGCTTTCTTTGTTATTTTTGTTTTAAATTTCGTGTTTTATGCTTGTTTTAAGTTTTATAGGTACTTTGGAGTCATGAGAGGTAAACGAAGATAAATAGGAGCTAAGGCATTGTTTGAAGGCATTGGATGTTGATGAAATCGGAGAATAAAAGCACACAAGTCTCAATTGTGTGTTAAACAGAAATTACTAGGGGGAAACCATTTGTTCAAACAAGATGTGTTATAGGGAGTCTTATTTAGGGATTCCCTATATCTAACCAGTGGATGGCGCCTAAACCTATTCCTATATCTAAACCTAAACTCTAGGTCGATTTCCATCAGGTTTCCCATCCTTCTCCTCTAGGTCAAGCTCAAGACTAACATTTATACTTTTTCACGCCGGCAGAGTAGCTAGAAGAATAGGTTAACTAGGGATGGTATGGTTAGTTACAGGCCGATTACAACACAGGGAAGAAATCGTTATTGATTTCAAAATGGAAAATGTATTGTTTTCTGAGTTTTCCAATAAAAATTTGATAAGAAGAATAGAGAGGATGTGAGCTGTTTGAGCTGTTTGAGCTCGAGAGAAGGATTAAGAGAAGTGAAAATTGAAGATGGGTTTGATACAGAAGATCGAAATTAGAGTTGGGTTTATTAATGAATGTGAAATAGATGGAGAATGGGTTGGAGTTGGAGTGAACTTAATCTTTCATCAACAAAATAGGGAGAAGTAAGAAACTGTGGTTGCCATGAACTAAACAAGTAATGAGAAGGAGTCTTGAATGAAATTGATATCAAGGAAATGGTGTATAGTATATTGATTCGATTGTGAATGTTGGAATAGCAGAGAAGAAGTTAGTTTGTGTAGCTTCTTAGGTACAACTAGTACACAATTCACCACCATAAGCCATATCAGCAATACAACCACCACCATAGCACTGCACAAGATTGAATTCTCGATCACGACAGCGACACAATAGCTTCATCAGTCTGCCATAGTCCACAACATCAACTTCTTTTTGTTTAGTTGTTTTTAATTCTATTTTTATATTTTCTTATAATTTGTTATGAACTCCATTATGTGTAGCTAAGTTTTATAGGATTAGGGATAATATTGAAGCTATGTGACTTGAGTTTATCCGAGTTAACCTTTATTTTCAATAGTGTTTTATTGCTTATCTTTTACCATGCTTATGACCAAGAATTGTTTTCAAGTTGTTCAAGTAGCCAATTGAATAGCTTGTTTGCAATTCCAAAGCTAGATTATTAAGCAGTAATTCGTAATTGTTATTGGGATTTAATTAAAAGTAGCGAAGCATCAACGTTGCAGTGGGATGTTATTGATTTTGATGTGTGAAAGATAACCCTAAGTTAAAATTTCAATCATACGAACATGTGGTTAGGATCAACCCGACTCACGGAAAATACCGGTTAATAAAGTTACGCTAGAGAGTTTATTCAAAGTGGCTTGATTGGTTAGAAACGAGTAGAAAACTTATCCTACGAAGTGACCTTGGATTTTAATAGACTCGTTAAACTCATAACTTGTCTAGGGTTATTAGTAAATGTATTTTGAAGAAGATTTGCTTGATTCATTTTCATTAGAGAAGAATGATTCCTTAATCATTCTTATCCTCATATCGCATTCTTTTATTTATTTTCGTATTTTTCATTAATCTTATTTCCAGAGACTTGAATCGCCAACTTTAACTCAACGCTCCCTTAGGAACGAACCTGTGTATCATTATCTACTAGCTAGTGTAAGAAAAATAAGGATTATATTTTTGACGAGTTTGACACATCGATCAAATTGGCGCCACTGCCAGGGAGAAGTCAGTAGTTCTAGTTGTTATTTAATTTTCTTAGTTTGGATTTAGTTTTCATTATTATATTTTACTAATTTAGTTCTTTTAGAATCTTATTTTCAGGTACAATCAATCATTTTTTTTTGCGTTCTCCTAATTAGTTAGTGGTATTCATCACTTGTCTAGAACAAGAGGTAAGTTCTCTAAATGAGTTGTGCGTATAAGTTTTTTTAGTTTTATCGAGATGAATCCTTTTGGAAATAATATATATGGTTCACAAGAAAAAAAATTCTATGATGATCAGTTTAATTTTGAATCTCATTCTTATAACTTCCAACCATATATGGGATATGATCAAAACCAATATTTTGGATAAAACCATCCTCCAAGATCTTGTGATATTTCTCATACATACCACCAGCCTTGTGGTGGGTATGTACGTGAACAATCTCAATAATGGGAGGATAGTTGTACTTATAATCAGTTGTTTTCTAGTAATGTGCAGATGTTAGAGAGTTTGGAACTAAAAACTTATGATAGTACATCTAGATCCAATCTTATTTCTCATATTTATGATCATTCGCCCACTCAAAGGGAAGAGATAAGGTTTAAAGACTCTATTGTGAGTAATTATGGAAAATATATTACATCAGAAAAATCTCTAAAAAACACGATCAGCTATAAGAAGATGGAGCATCAAAAGAAACTCTTCAGGAAATTAATAGGGTCATACATAAGGAATTCCAACGCCATTGGGATAATGAAAATTGTGAGGTTTATGAAAATTCTGATGACGATTCCGAAGATGAGCAACCTTTGAAAAATATTGATAATTATGGTAATACTAGCTCAACTCATGATCATAATGATCATTCTCCTATTCAAAAGGAATAAGTTGAGTCTATAAATACTAAGGTTATTGATAGTAGGACTTATGTTGTGTATGAGAGCAATGATGATTATGACTATTTTGTGCATACCACTTCTAATTCAAAAATAGTTGGCACTTTGAATGAGAAGTCGACTTGTGAAGAAGATCATAATTGTTACGATGAATTACTTGGAGCATATTCCGATTCTAATGATGAAGACTTGCAGGATATATAAGAAACTGATGAAGAATGGCTTATCAAGAGTTTGAATGAGAATGATGATACTAGTGATTTGGGAATGGAAGTGTCCAGCAGTACCGAGGATCCCGTAATACATGAGGTTTTGAAAGGTTTTTCTAACCCTATAGATGAATCTCTATCTAATGATGATCCTCCGAAACTGGAAGTAGTCTCTCAAAAAGTTTGTAATCCATCTTTTATGAGAATACCTAATTTGGGAATGGAATTGTGTGCTTCTAAAGTTTTATCTGAATTCCTTACAACTAATTATCCGCCATATGTGTTTGAGTCTAACGCCATGCATGTTTTCCAAGAGGAACATATAGAAGTTCATTCCACTTATGTTTTGTACACACTTACGAGTGCATAAAGAACTAAGTATGGGGTTAACTCTTTTGGGAAGATAGTTTCACCTTTAGCATCTTATGTTAATATTCTTGTGAAGCTATTGTTAGAATTGTAGATCGCTTTCTAGATGGATCCCCAAATTTTCAGATTGTTAGTGTACGGGAAACCAGAAAGTCAGGATGAGGACGTAAAACTAAGCGCTGCACGGGAGGCAACTCATTGGTTTAGTATTTTTTGTACTTTTTTTAATTGTTTTTTCTGAATTTTCATTTCATTATATGACTTCCCACCTTGGTTTTCCATTGGATGAGTAAATTTACATTGAGGACAATGTAAAGTTTAAGTGTGGGGGAGTGGTTAAGCATATAAAATTCTTAAGTATTCACTTTTCAGGTAGAAATTTTTCAAATTTCTTGTAAATATTTGCATGAAACTCCAAACTTTTTGATATTTTAGAATCACTAGTATACTTATAGTTAAGTTTACATACGGAGTTCTTATGAAATAACTGAAACTTAGAAGTATTATAGAACTATATTCGGTTTCTTAATTGTTGAGAGGCAATAGCCGACAAAAAGGGACTTAAACCGCCGGTGGCAAATTAGGTGTAAAAAGAATACAATTATAGAAGCTAATCAATCATTAGTGGAAACTATCCATATATGAGTGAGGTGATAGACACATTTTAGTGTCTAAATTGCACCTTAATTTCTAGTGAGTTAGTATTCGATTTTGTGTCTATTACGTGTTTTTATGCTTTTGCAGGTACATTAGAAGAATAAAGATTTGTGAAAAAATTGGCTCAAAAAGTGATAAAGGTACCCGGGACAAGTGTTATTGGCACCCCAAGAATGGATAAGGGACACCCTAAAATCAGGCCGAGTCAACTCGGTCAACCCAGTGAGTCAACCCGGCCCGAGTCACCGATCCAACTCGTCGGGACAGTCCACTGAATCAACTGTACACTTCAAATTCACGTGAAAAATGGGTTCTTTTGCTTCCAAATTGACACACAATCTAGAAGAGATTGATACAAGAATAAACACATCGATTTGGAGTGATTTTAGCCGGAAAAAGAGGTTCCCGGAGTGTATCCAGTCGGAAAAAGGAATCACTCTTTGATTCGGATTTGGGAAGATTTTGGAGTGTTTTAAAGAGTTCTATTAGGTTTAGAACTCTCCCTAGGGTTTGTAGAGCCTATATATATGAAGAGAAGCCGAAGAAATCAAGGGGGGAAACCTAGAGATTGATTTTCGGAGTCACCGGAGTTTGGCCGGAACTGGACAGCAATCCGGTCACCGCCGGTGCTGTTCTTCATCTACCACCGTCTGAGAAGACGACTCAGCCACACTTATAATTGTTGCTGATTCAAACTGCTCCTGTTGCCTATTCTTTTAAACCTTTGTTGCTTAGAAACACTTCTGTAACGGCTGAACCTTGTTCTGTAACACTTATAAACGCGTCTGTTCAGCTGTTGCACCGTTATTCAACCTTGTAATCAATATTTTGAGCAATGAAAAGATCTTTTGAGCAAGTTTTCTTCACCATGAGCTAATT